>RPFO01000485.1:0-112779 GCA_009746045.1 Mesostigma viride | reverse complement strand
CAAATGCATGATGGACCACGTATACCTTGGATTTCACCCTAGTATTTCAGGGGGGACTGTAAGTGTACCCAAGCACTACATCCAAGCACTTCCATGTCTTGTTTCACCCAGGGACCCACAAGATAATGCTCAAAATATCTTATGACTATTTTGAGTCACCAGTTTAGGGTACCCTGTCAGCTTTGACCAGGGTTTTCACCCTGGTCCGGTGGTCAGATACAGTCTTTCAAGAGTGCTACGGATAGAGTGAATCTAGACCTTTCCAACGGTCCTATTTTTACCCGCGAAAACCTTCCCGCGAGATTTCTACAGGGCGCACAAACTCATGCCGAATTCCAGTCATGAGTAAAACTCGTGGTCGAAAATCGGCACGAGGACGGTTTAGGGGTTAAGAAACCATGCTTGAGACATGGGGCCTTTTTTAATGCATCTCTTGTACATGTGTGAGGTGACCTTGGCCCGGGTCCTAGTAGGTTATCTGACAGTTTTTCTAAGGCATTGGGAATGGCTGCGTCCATTTGATGGCTATGTGTGTTTCTGTTGAAACCCAAAGAAAACTTAAATTGGGAGTTAGTCTAAGTCTCCCGCCTGTAGCCTGAGTGGACACGTGCCAGCACCGCCGGCGCCCAATTGGGTACTGGGACGGTGCTGGACTAGAGCAGTCGTGGCATGGACACGTGGCTAGACTCAGTATGTGTTGAGCCGGTACCACAGTACCGGGACTGTAGTTGTCATGTTAGGACTGACTAGATCAGGTTGTAACTGATAGGCTAGTCCGTCCAGGATCAGTAAGTTAGGCTTAACTTACGCAAAGTCTGGTCAGCCGCAAGTGACGGCTGACCAGCGGTATATGTGCCATTCTATCCTAATGCCAAGGTGGACATCTCGTCGTTTCCACACAAGCCATTTGGCATTGTCTGCGTGCACTGAGTTTCCCAGTTCTCAGCCTGCACTAACTCCCTAGGCAAGGGAGATCCGTGCCCTCCCCTGCGCCAATGGTAATGAACCGCAAACAATCTGGAGACATGACGTCGGAGCCCCCCATCGCAGCAGGATGCGAAAACCAGTCACCATGCGCCGTGTGGGATACCGCTCCATCCAGCTGCCAAGGAAGAAAAGACCGGCCCCCTTGCCCGACGGATGGTGCAGGGGTTAAAACAAGCAGACCCTTGAGCTTGCGCTATCATCCATTTCCCCTTGCCCACAACGGCAGGCACACGGCTGGGCACAGGTACCTGCGAAAGCGGTGCCATCACCCAACCTCACATGCTGCCACCCACCTTTGTGAGAATATCCTAGTGAGCTTGTTGCGGCTGTTATCCAGCGACCACTTGCTGCTCGACCGGAAGCTCCTCTCGCTGAGCTCTGAGCCGGAGCGGCCTGGGAGACCCTGCCCGCTGTAAGAACCGCTGCCCTTTGAGTTGCTGAAGCTGGCGTCGTCACCAGGGCTGAGGCGGCTCCTGCGGCGGCTTGCGCGCCCGGTGTTGGTGAAAAAGCTTTTCGCGAGCGCGCGACGCTCCAGCGCGCGGTGAACCAGCTTGCCTAGGCCAAAGTCGGTGATCTTGGCCACCCCCTCGGCGTCGATCAAAATGTTCTGCGCCGCTTGCATGAGCGGGTGGGCGCGAGCGATGTACCGCATGTGCGTGAGTGTAGGTGGATGGGAGGGTGGGCGGGTGGGTGAGCAAATGGTCAGGTGGTCAAGTGGTCAGGTGATCATGTGGTCACTAGGTGGTCAGGTGGTCAGTCAGGTTGTCAGGTGGTCAGGTGGTCAGGTGGTCAGGTGGTCAGGTGGTCAGGTGGTCAGGTGGTCAGGTGGTCAGGTGGTCAGGTGGTCAGGTGGTCAGGTGGTCAGGTGGTCAGGTGGTCAGGTGGTCAGGTGGTCAGGTGGTCAGGTGGTCAGGTGGTCAGGTGGTCAGGTGGTCAGGTGGTCAGGTGGTCAGGCGGTCACGTGGTCCCGAAGGCAGGAGAGAAGGCAGGAGAGAAGGCGGGAGGGAAGGTAGGCGGGCGGCCAGCAGCTGCAAGCAGTATGCACCGTCGATTCGCCGCGGTCTCCAGAGCATATCCAAGTTCACACCTTTTCATCTCTCCATCCTCCTTGTTGCCACCTCACACTGGATTACTGCGTCCGTGCCCTCCTCCCTCCCTCCCTCCCTCCCTCCCTCCCTCCCTCCCTCCCTCCCTCCCTCCCTCCCTCCCTCCCTCCCTCCCTCCCTCCTCCTCCCTCCCTCCCTCCCTCCCTCCTCCTCCCTCCCTCCCTCCCTCCCTCCCTCCCTCCCTCCCTCCCTCCTCCCTCCCTCCCTCCCTCCTCCCTCCCTCCCTCCCTCCCCCCCCCTCCTCCCTCCTCCCCCCCCCCTCCCTCCCTCCCTCCCTCCCTCCCTCCCTCCTCCCTCCCCTCCCTCCCTCCCTCCCTCCCTCCCTCCCTCCTCCCTCCCTCCCTCCTCCCTCCCTCCCTCCCTCCTCCCTCCCTCCCTCCCTCCCTCCCTCCCTCCCTCCCTCCCTCCCTCCCTCCTAGCTCCCTCCCTCCTCCCTCCCTCCCTCCCTCCCTCCTCCCTCCCTCCCTCCCTCCCTCCCTCCTCCCTCCCTCCCTCCCTCCCTGATCCCTCCCTCCCTCCCTCCCTCCCTCCCTCCCTCCCTCCCTCCCTCCCTCCCTCCCTCCCTCAAGACCGTGGTAGGATGCCATCTGCCACAGTACAACACAACAGTTCAGGTCTGGGCATGGGTGGGGCCCATAAGCTCCAATATATAACTACAGGAATACTAGTATTACATCCTTTACTGACAGGCTATTCATCTTTGATAGCCCAATGGGTGGGTCGTGACATGAACGCTGCGTATGTGGTGGCAATGGAAATCTTAAAATGCGCAGAAATTATGCAAGATCAAGAGAACCAGCAACCACCACATGCTTGCAACAAGGAGTAATTGAGCACCCACATCCAGCTTGATGTCTCGGTGCATGACGGGCGGGATGGATTCGTGCAGGTAGGCCAGGCCGCACGCGATGTCGCGCGCGTATCGAAACGCCTGCGCTACCGTGACCCTGTTCCTCTGGATCAGGGAGCCCAGGGACCCCCCTGGCAGCATCTCCATGCACACAAACCGGGGCATGTAGCCATCCTCCGCGTACTCTCCCACGCCAAGGAAGCGGCAGATGTTCTTGTGCTTCAGCTTCTTCATGAGTGCCACCTCCTGCGGGTGTACAGCACACAAGGCGGACATGTGTCACAGGTTGCGTCAGGCCAAGACGTGGAAGGCGAAATGGAACAGGGCTCACGACTGACATGGGAGTTTGAATGTGCGAGATGATAGCGTCATAGCCATGACCCCCAACCAAGTGATATGATCATCCAGGGGAGGGGGGGAGAAGAGAAGGTGAGAAAGCAGAAGAAATGGCAGTGGCAGTGGCAGTGGCAGTGGCAGTGGCAGTGGCAGTGGCAGTGGCAGTGGCAGTGGCAGTGGCAGTGGCAGTGGCGGGGGGGAATTAAGATGCAAATGGAAGCAAACTGAAAGGGAAGGAACGGAAAGGGGATTAGTGTGTGAAGATCAAAGCCACCACCCACAAATGCCCGGGGCACAGATTCCCATGCATTGATGGGGGTGACTGCTTCAATCACGCAATTCCTATTTCACCAATGGCACTGCCCTCTAACGGGGCACATGCCACGTGGCGCGCAAGCATGCCTGTGTGTTGCGATACAACACTGCCAGGTGCCAGTGCTGCATTAACCCCTTGTGCGCTTCCTCCTCCTTGTCTGCAGCAAGTATGCTTGCAGGTGGGCACCTTCCCTCCATGAGGGCTGGTCTAATAGTTGCCAAGTGGCGCGCTCTAGTGCATGGATGCCTAGCTACAAACACAGGATTTAGGTTGTCGTGGCCCACCAACAGTTGTGAACGAAAGGAGCGGCAAAATTGGTACTACGCAGATGATGGGGGGCACCGGGCAGTCCCCTTAATTCACCAGCAGTTGGATTTTTTTCTAGGAGGAGGATGGCATATTATAGGAGGGGAGCCCATGAAATACGCCGCCTCAACACAGAAGAAAGCATACAATCAACACAGCGATTTGGAAAAAGCTGCATGGGGCATTCACTGGTTTGCCTCTGGCCACAGCGAAGGCTGGTGGCGTGGGGCCATGACAGCCCTGCAGTCTAACCATGATCAGTGAAGAAACACCTTCTTAGTGCCAAGGGCAGGGAGAAGCTTACCTGTGCGAAATCTCGCAATTCTGGGCCACCGGCAAGAAATTCCAATCTCAACTTCTTCACCGCCATGGCCGGCCCCTCACCCGATTTCATCCTGTATTGATCCACCGTCGCAAAAGCACCCTCACCAAGGCGCCCCAAATTCTGCATGTCCTCCAGCTGGACATAGCAGTCCGGGGACACCATGTCCCGAAGTGTACGGAATCTTGCGGCAAACCTATTCGTCATGACTACCAGGTGTGCCACCTCGGCAAAAGTTCTTCTTGACGGGCTGGCAGGTTCCACAGAGGAGGCCATTGGTGCCATCGTATCAGATTCTCCCCAGGGCGACTCTGCCAGTGGCATATGGTAAGCCATAACGGATGACATTGGGGATGGCATAATATCGGATAACGTCCTTGTCGCCGGCATGCGTAGATCACCTTGATGATTGTCTGCGGTACTTTCAGGAAGCTCAACAATGACGCCACTGGTCTCCATGGCGCTGAGGGAAGTAACTGCCAGTGACTAGTAAAGACCACACCGCCTCGAAGACCAATGTACACCATGCATTTACTTAAGGCAGGAATAAATACCGATCATCAACGCATGCGTCGCAAGGAGGCCGGGCTAGGATCGTTCATGAACCCGATTGCGCGCACCCGCGTATAAGGGCTAAGGCACATTGTTTTGACATTGGTCATTACAGCACTGATGAGGTTTGCGCGAAGTATACCCCGTTTGAGCCCCGGCCCCGGCAAGTTCTTCCCGGGTCTAACAGGCATAATGCAACCACGGCTTGACACTGGTTTCATTTCCCCGCATCGGCAACTCTAATTAAATGAACACGTCGCTGGCGACCTCTAGTCGCCACACCTTAATTAATTGATTTCAGTTTATTTCCGCGCCGGTTGTCCGACAGGGTTATTAATAGTGGATCCAAAGACTGGTCCTGCCTTATTATGGTAGTTGAATATATACTCGCCACACCTGCGATGCGGCTGCTCCAACGGTAGTCGGCACTCGAAGCAGCTGGAATTATGCCTTCTGTGGATTCTGAAAGGGCGCAGGATCTTTACCCGAGCCAGCACAAAGCTGAATGTAGTTACAAGACTGCTCGCATGGCCGCCAAGACAGCTCGCATGTCCGCCAGAGCTGGAAAAACCGAGCCGAATTTCGGCGTGCCGTTGCGGGTTATAATATCGGGTAATATCGTGTTGGAATATTACAACAGGTAAATTGGGAGATCATTAGATAGATGGTACCGGTTCCGTGTTACGTATACTAGTCACGTGGGAAACAACAACAACAACAACAACATGACACGTCTGTCGCAGCAGTGTCGCGCATAGAGTTTCTGTAAGATAGCAGCACTTCCAGATAAATAGGTGTAGGTTTATTCCTAATATATCCAATAGTTAATCCCTGCTAAGCCTAGGGTATCAGATAGCAGCACTTCAGCAGAGTCAGAAATGTCCGCGAAAGTCTCCTTTATTCAAAATATATCCAATAGTTAATACCTGCTAAGCCTAGGGTATCAGATAGCAGCACTTCAGCAGTGTCAGAAATGTCCGCCAAGGTATCCTCATGATCATTTTCACGCGCATGTCGTCACTACTGTACAGATATGGCTGTGCCACTAACAGGAGGGGTGACATTGAGCCAAGCTAACTAGGGGCCGGATCCTGCAGCCGCCGGTCCAGAATGTCTGGCCCCTATTTCCATACTAGGGGCCCGTGCAGCTGTAGCCCCCATCTTTTCGGCCCCTATAGGGGAGATTCCAGGGGCCGAATTTTTATGCAGCCGCCAGCCCTAGATTTCGGGCCCCCATATTGTACAGCAGGCGCGGCATGCCGCATCATGCCACGTGGCGTCCCATCTTGCCATGCCCCGGATGCCAGCTATGTACGGGCCTACGGATGCCTACACAAAAAACTGTGTCGGCATCCGTCCTCACGCCGCGCCGCGCTATACTGTCATGCAGTCTGCAGATGTCTTGCCCAGTTCAGTTCAGTTCAGTTCAGTTTAGTTGGAATCCCACGCCGGTCATATCCAACAGAGATAGTTCGGGGACGTAAGTAGCTCGGATGGTAACCTTACTAGGGTACTGTGTATGTCTTGCCCAGTAATTGCCTGTCGCCGGAGAGGCATGCCGGCATCAAGCCACGTGGCGCCTCATCTTGCCACGTGGTGCCGCATCTTGCCACGTGGTGCCGCAGCTCGGCCACGTAGCGCTGCGCTATTGGGGGCCAGTAATACGGGGCCACCGCCGCCGACCCTCGTTTTACTCGCCAGCCCCTAATTCAATTCAGGGGCCGGCGCTTACCGCAGCAGTCAGGCCCTGGGACGGGCCCCTAGTATCCGGGAAAAATTGCCTGGAGATGTCACCCCTCCTCCACTAACCATACCCTGGACATAACTTGACCTTCCGGAAAATTGAGAGCGAATCTGGAGAAGCTGAAAGTACATTTGCCTGGCAGTTTTTCGGCATGACGGATGCGACTGCGAGTCGAGCGGTCGAGGAAACCGATGGCTTGTACGGTAAAAAGGCGATACAAACTGGGAGATATCTGTCTGGTTCAGAAAGTACTTCTGTAAGCGACAGTAGATCAAATAATTTTCGACCGCTCGACTCGCAGTCGCATCCGTCATGAAAAACTGCCAGGCAAATGTACTTTCAGCTTCTCCAGATTCGCTCTCAATTTTCCGGAAGCGCTTGCTGACACTATAAGGGTCACTATAGCCTAACCAGCCTGTACATGCGCGAAGCCAGTGAGCAGCCAGCGCCTGCCAGCGCATTTGTCATCTCAATTCTCAACTACACCGTCCATCTTTTCACGGTTCATCTGTACCGTCCATCTTTTCACGGTTGAGTTTACTCAACTGACAAGTGACAACAGGAGGGGTGACATTGAGCCAAGCTAACTAGGGGCCGGATCCTGCAGCCGCCGGTCCAGAATGTCTGGCCCCTATTTCCATACTAGGGGCCCGTGCAGCTACCGGCACCAATTCTAGCTAGCCCCCATCTTTTCGGCCCCTATAGGGGAGATTCCAGGGGCCGAATTTTTATGCAGCCGCCAGCCCTAGATTTCGGGCCCCCATATTGTACAGCAGGCGCGGCATGCCGCATCATGCCACGTGGCGTCCCATCTTGCCATGCCCCGGATGCCAGCTATGTACGGGCCTACGGATGCCTACACAAAAAACTGTGTCGGCATCCGTCCTCACGCCGCGCCGCGCTATACTGTCATGCAGTCTGCAGATGTCTTGCCCAGTTCAGTTCAGTTCAGTTCAGTTTAGTTGGAATCCCACGCCGGTCATATCCAACAGAGATAGTTCGGGGACGTAAGTAGCTCGGATGGTAACCTTACTAGGGTACTGTGTATGTCTTGCCCAGTAATTGCCTGTCGCCGGAGAGGCATGCCGGCATCAAGCCACGTGGCGCCTCATCTTGCCACGTGGTGCCGCATCTTGCCACGTGGGGCCGCAGCTCGGCCACGTAGCGCTGCGCTATTGGGGGCCAGTAATACGGGGCCACCGCCGCCGACCCTCGTTTTACTCGCCAGCCCCTATTTCAATTCAGGGGCCGGCGCTTACCGCAGCAGTCAGGCCCTGGGACGGGCCCCTAGTATCCAGGAAATTTTGCCTGGAGATGTCACCCCTCCTGTGACAACAGGTTTATTCGCGCGCCGGTGTACCGACAGGGTTTAATTCCAGGTAAATAGGTGTACGTTTATTCCAAATATAGCCAGTAGTTAATCCCTGCTAAGCCTAGGGTATCAAGAAATTGACAGGGTTTAATTAATCTAGCTCACTGTGGGTACACCGTCCGCATTAGTACTGTAGTTTATAGAAAATTTCAGATTAGTCAAGTTGGGGCCCGGTAATTACAGATTAGTTTCACTAATTGCAGACAGGTGTTTTTTATTACAGATCAGTCGGGATTCTTAGTTCGATGCGTCAGACCATGGTCAGACAGCGGTTTTTCCGATCGAAATCTGATTCGTTTGGTCAGATTCCTGTTTCCGTCACGCCCTTTACGGAACATGTGCGAAATTTTGGCGCGGACAAGACGTGAACGTCTGTGTAACGTCCGGGGAAAGCGGAGTGAAGTTGCGGCCTCGCCAAAGAATTGGTTTCCGAGTCGCCAAAGGATGGATTGCGGTCGCCAAAGGATGGATTGCGGTCGCCAGAAGTTAGTTTGTGGTGCTGGGCGGAGGGTTAGAGCACAAAAACATTAGTTTCCTGCACCTTGGCGATGGAGTTTTATCAAGGAGACAACCAGCGCAGGCCAGAAATCGGGAGAATCCGGACCATGGTAGCTCGAGCCTGCCGTTATCTTGTCCGCGTGTTCGAGTCGTTCAGGATGATGAAGATGAATGGTGATGGAAATGTGTAGCCTTGTGCATTGAAATTATGGCTGGCTTACGTGTAGAGCGACTAGATGACCTAGACGGTGGGGCCGGAAACAGCCTGCGTTGGGTTTTATAGCCTGCGTTGGGCGACGCCAGCTGCTGTGCGATCATGACCGTGCGATCATAAGCATCCATTTTTCACGGAACGTATAATGCAACGGTGCTCTGGCTTGTTTCGTTAATTTGGTCGCTGCTCTCTGCGTCTTCTAACAGATTCCCATTCCCCTCTCAACTCCACGATGTCGACGCCAACACGCTGGAGGAGGGCCTCGGCGGAGTTGCCAGATCCCTCCACACCGAAGAAACAAAGCAAGAAAAGAGGATCGGGGAATTCGGCGGCCTCTCCGATATGCTTGGATTTCTCGCCTCAGCGCTCTTCCCCCGCGAGCAAGCCGCGGCTTGTGAGGACCCTGCCTCCTCTTCAGGCGGATCGAGCAAGTGCGAGTCTGCGCCTGTATTCTTAATGTCGGTAGCATTTTTTGGAAAGCATCGTCTAACATAACGACATTGTTTTGCGTGGCATTCGTACTTCAGGGAGAATTCGAAGGGCCTTTGAGGGATCGCACTGGTGTGTTAAGGAAGAGCGTGGTCCGCCGGTGTCCCGAGCGACGTCTACCGAGCTGCCAGCTGTGATGGTATTGTGGTGACTTACTGGCGGTTAACTGTGCTTGTCTTTGTAGGCCTTTTCTGCAATTGGGTTTACTTTGCATCAGCCATTTACACATGCATTGCTAAATGTTACATGGGGTTGATTGGCCAGCCTTTGTAAGAGATGACCATCACTTGTTTTTTTGAAGGCATTGCTCTTCTGCCTGTTTCAATAATAGGTTGCCCATCATTCGCACCTACAGTCCATCTCAACTACATCGTTCATTTTTTCTGTGTGTGATGGCAAGTTTGCATTTTACCATACCAATAATGCTCGCATCGCTTGCTAAGGAGTATGGTTCGCGGGTATTTTCACTCTGCATTATGAATGTAGGGGGGCACTGAGAGCATGTAAAGTGAGCAGGTATGCATCAAGGCTGAGTCGATGAGTTTTCCCAAAGTGGGTGCGCCCATGCCGCACCATGGTTTACACCCCACCTTCATCTGTTGGAAACTTGCGGGTTTTTTGTTCTGTTTACATGTTTACAGACACTTGGCGAAGTTTCTCAGAGATGTCTATTGGGTGTGGGGCAATTTGGTTTGCATTGCTGTGATGTCACATGGGACTGTGGTAATGATGAGTCACTTGGAGGGGGAAGCAAGTGTGCACACCTGCCTTGGGTCGGTAGCGCCAGTATTGGATTCCTCTTCGTTATGGGGAGACATTCTTGTTACATGTCAGTCTAGTTTCATAATGGTGTTGTTCTTTGTGACAAATTGGCTACTTTCTCGCGTGCCCCACACCCGTCTTGTCCATCGCTTGACTTGCGCCCTTGCTTGTGCACAATGATGCCACTTGCATTGCCATTCCTCCACCCCTCCTTATTTCGCCATGCAGGCATTAGCTGCCGCCCTCTTTTATTTCCTCTCTCATTTCCTTTAAATGCTTAGGGCTTGATTTAGGATTCAGTCGTGTACAAGAACATCAGTGTCTAAATTTGATTGTGTCATGATTGCGTTTGCTGTTGCAGGTGGGTGGCTGGACGAATGCGAAGATGGACAGCAGAAAGAGGGTTTGCGGCGGCAAGGGCGTGAACGCTAGTCACCATTGTCAGGTGAAACTTGAGAATGGGTACACATACCTTGCAATTGATTGCAGTACCTGGGTAAAGATTAATGATAAGCTGTCAAAAAGAAACCCAGGTCCGTTTTTTTTTTCCAGCTCGGCATGTGCAAAGAATCCTGAGATGAGCCTGCACTTGCCGGATGGTAAGGCCGTGCCTGCCTACTCCGGTTTATAAATGCCGCAATTTTGTTTTAGCGACCTTTGGGTCATTTGCATTTTGGGGCACAAGTTTACATGGTATGGTATTTGATGATGCCAACTGGGATGTACCCTGAATAGGGCTGTATGCTCGTATGTACAACATAGAGTGGACACTCACTTCCATATTCCTCAACGACTCTAGAATTGTGGACAAGATAACGGCAGGTTTGAGCTACCATGGTCCGAATTCTTCCGCTGGTTGTATCTATAGTGATGGACTTTACAATGAACCTATTTTAACAAAATCGTGAGCCGTTAATGAATATCCATTATCAAGTAATAGTTGTCAAGATCACTCAAAATTAAGTGGGACAAGTCTACTTCAAGGTCTTCCACGTACGTACTTGCGTGTCATTAATTAATGAATTAATTAATGAATTACTTAATTAATTAATAGACACGTGACTGCGTCACGTGAGGATAAGTCCTCAGTGGGAGGGGAACATATGGGATGGAATGGATGGCCGGTGGAATTAGCTATCTACGTCCTAGTTACAGGGTTGTGAGCACCGCGGCCCGAATCGCTATGAACGCCATACGCGGTCACACGCGGAGCCCCCAAGACTTGGGGGTGGTCTCCTTCATCACTACTTGCCATCTATCCTTGCGTACCATCTGCCTCCATTAAAAATTAAATTAAATTATAACATGCCGCCGTGGGGAGATCATGTAGCACATATTCCATGAGGGATGGGGTGGAGGAAGCCGCGTGATCGAACTATCCTAACTCTAAGCTATCTAGAAAATCCTAACTACACTACTCATCAAAACGCCTCCTCCGCTTGGGGGAGGGGGCTTGCCCACAGGGTCGGGCGTGCGCGCCTTGACAATCTTCCTCCACCGCGTCTTGTCCTGCATGGCAGTCCAAAGACGGGAGAGAGAGTATCCCCATATCTGCCTCCATATTACAGACAAACCAGGAGGCTGCCCGGGTGTGAGCCCGTCACGTCTAGTGTAGCACATGCCCATGCCGAGTCTATCACGAAAAGTCCACGGGTGGCGGCCCTGCCGCGCGCAGCTTGGGGCACGTCAGGTGAGGACATATCGCCCAGGCTGGGCGGGCTTGGTGCCAGCTATAGTCTATCTGATGTGTCTACCTGATCTGTGCGGGCCAGGCCGGTGCCCGGCTAGGCCCAGGCGCCTGTGCCTAATAATGTGGGAGACATAGGGCAAATCAGCGTACAAATCCTCATTGCTAATGTGCAAACCAAAGGGGATGTTATGTGCATGGGCATGCCACGGACTACTATCAAGGAGACAACCAGCTACTATATGCTAATCTCATTAGAAAATAATTACACCAATTAAAGTTACAAATATCGTCTGCATCATGCCCCAACCATGCACTTAATACCAACCATGCACTTAATACGTTATTATGATGTATGCCGTGATTTCATGTCAAGGAGACAACCAGCGCATGCCAGAAATCGGGAGAATCGCATGTATTTCGTGCGGGTCGGGCCCAACTGAATATTTATTAGTCAATTAATTACTTAATGATGCGGCGAGACACATCCTTAACGTGAAAGAACATGGCGGGGTTAGACCTGGTTACCGCCTTGCCGACCTGATTTATGCGGATGATACCACCCTCATCGAGAGCCCCGCGCACATTCAGACCTGGCTGGACTGCCTGGGCCTGGAGGCGCGGGCGGTGGGGCTGGAGATTAGTGTCAAAACTGAGGCGATGGTGATAGGGGCATCCAGTAAACCACCGCTGCCGCGCCTGCTCGACGGGACGGAGGTCCCGCTCCGCGACCGCTTCAAGCTGTTGGGGAGCTGGCTTCCTGACACCGCCGACGATGTGGA
Source organism: Mesostigma viride (assembly GCA_009746045.1). Classification (NCBI taxonomy): domain Eukaryota; kingdom Viridiplantae; phylum Streptophyta; class Mesostigmatophyceae; order Mesostigmatales; family Mesostigmataceae; genus Mesostigma; species Mesostigma viride. The sequence continues at coordinate 100,456 of RPFO01000485.1, read as the reverse complement.
CACCCGCATCGGCCTTGCCTGGGCCAAGCTCCGTTCGCTCACACCGGCTTACTGGCGCTCGAAGGGCCTGGACGGGCACCGCAAGCGCATGCTCTTCAAGGTCCTCGTCCTCACGGTGCTCACGTATGGCGCCGAGGCGTGGACCCTCCCACCCAAACTGGCAGCTCGGCTCGACGGCACCGTTTATAGGATGCTCCGGCACGTATAGGTTTTTCCGAGCGTCCGTCATCAGAGTCTTTGTATCATGGCATGCCTCGTGTTTCGGACGAGATTAGGCAGCGTAGGATAGCATTTGTAGGACACCTTGCCCGCACCAGCCAGGTCGACACCACCCTTGGTCTGGCCGGCCCCCAGCGGCTTGGACAGCCAGGGCGGCACATTCTGACCTGGCCTGGCCCCGCGGACATTCCCAAAAGGGTAGGGAAACCTGTCACCAACTACGTTCAGATGTTGCTGGACGACCTAGTGGTCCCAGCCCAGTTTGAGCACCGCATCCACTCCCTCTCCCGTCTTTGGACTGCCATGCAGGACAAGACGCGGTGGAAGAAGATTGTCAAGGCGCACACGCCCGACCCTGTGGGCAAGCCACCTCCCCCCAAGCGGAGGAGGCGTTTTGATGAGTAGTGTAGTTAGGCTTTTCTAGATAGAGTTAGGATAGTTCGATCACGCGGCTTCCTCCACCCCATCCATCATGAAATATGTGCTACATGACCTCCCCACGGAGGCATGTTATAATTTAATTTAATTTAATTTAATTTAATTTTTTTTAATGCGGCGAGAGCGCTCTGTGGCCTGCCCACTCATGGCAGCATGAGAGGTCTAGGCTAGTGCATGCTAGTCAGGGGCGCCCGCTCCCTCCTTGTAATGTATGGGGGTTGGAGGTTCCTTTGTTGGCACCGGCCCATGTGACGCACTGGCGTGCCTAATAATCAATGACTGAGGATTATCAAGGAGACAACTGTTACGCCGCAAGCCTCGGCCACCACCTCTACCTCTACCTGTCCTGATACTACCTAGACTAGTGAGGCCGCTTCTATTTACACCCCTAGCGAAAGACGAACGAGACAAGCCAGATCTCAATGCATTTACATATGTACTACTGTAATATGCCATAGGCCATTTAATCAAACCCGTTTACTCCAGGAAAAGAGGAAGGAAACACAACTAAACTGCCGTGACCCAAGCTAATATGTGTTAATTCATTTAACACACGCCGAGTGACCACACAAGGAGTGGAACGTGCATAAATGGTCACCAACGGTCCAACAGACTCGGGCCGACCTGGCCCTCGCCTGCAGAAACACAGAAACACAGGCAGGTGCACAGATGCACGCCGGTCCACTACATTCTACCGAAGGATAAGGACCACTAATAAAGTACGCGGCGCGGCGCCCAAAGGCACCCAATATACCACAGTACTGTTACGAGGACAATCATGCCCTGGCTAGAACTACACGTGAACCTAGGAACAACCGAGGCCAAGGACCTAATTTACGTCCGTAACTACAACGAATTGTTACGCGACGTAACACCTCCCCCCCACAAAAGGTAGGGAGCCCTCTCCCTACGCAGAGAGAAGGAAACAAAAGGGGTAGGATGAACCTAATGCACCCAGCACACACCAACACAATCGATAGACCATCCCAGATACAAAGCACCAATAGTTCACACGGTCTCCACCACCACGCCGGGTGGTGTAGGGTTAGCCAGCACCAAGCCTGGTGGGAGGTTCCCCTAACTGCCTGGAACGGAGTCCTGGCCGGGGGGGCGGCACTGGGCAGGACACACAGAGTAAACACATCAGCACTAAGGACCAAGAACAGCCAACCAACTGGCCAGAGTAGGAGGGCGACTCTATATACCGGAGGGACAACACCCCCAGGTCGGGCCTAAGGCCCTCTATCTAGTGGCCATCCGTCTGATAAGTGCCACGAGAGGCCAGCAGGACCTCCAGATAGGCCTGGTAGTGGGCCACATCCTCGGCATTGTCATGCCTATCTACAGTGAGGAAAACATCGGCCCACACGCCGTCAGGAAAAAGGCCCAGAAAGGCCCAGTAATACCTGTGCTGCGTAAGAACGACCTGGCCACGGGCCCAGTCCAGGAAACCACAGGCAAAAAGGCGAAGGAAAGGCTCTACTGCAATCAAACAGAGGGCCCGCAGGAGTAGGCGGTGGTACCGGATCCGAGGGCGCAAACCCGTCGGGAAGAACAGATCTACCAGAGGCTCCACGTTAGACGGCCACATCCGGATGTGCCGAACCTCTCGGGAGCGCCACCGACGAGCACACTGTCGCGACCCGAATGTCTCTAGGTAGTCGCTGGCCCGAGGAGGAGGGTGGCCACGGGAGTCTAGCCCCTGGCCCGGGATGGGCGCTGGACGACGGGCATCCCACTCTAAGATGGGCTGGAGAACAGTGCTATACGTGGCACCCGGTACCGCAGGAAACTCTACCGTAAGGGCATCCGAAGCCATAATGCCCAGAGGCGGAGGGTAAGCCCACTGGAACCCACCGTAGGTGTCCAAGTTGTTGTGACGCCTAGCCCAGCGGTACAGAACGCGCCGAACCAGGATCTCACCCTGGAACACAGGATCAGCTAAAATAACCATGTCGAAAGGGGGCCGATCAGTCTCGACAGGTAGGCCACGATCCCGCGGCGCCCGACACACCTGGGAGAACCCGTAGGACATGGGCGTGATGGCCACCTCGGCGGAGGCGCGCGGCAGGTCACACTGACGGCAGGCGAGTGCAGACATACCACACCCAGGCACGGACGTGTCGCGCGACTCCGGCGTCGCATGCACCACGGAAGGGGCCCTGTCCCGATCACCCTGGGACAAGTTACTCCCGGAGGGAATCGGCCGCGCGGGTGACGCGAGGGTCCTGACCAGTGGACTGAACAACCGCAGCCAAAGACCGCGAGGCCGAAGGGGCAGGGGCCGAAGCAGGGGCGGGAGCCGACACCGACGCAGGTGGCACTGGTACAACAGGAGGTCGCGCCGGACCCGAGGCCACAGAGGGCCGCGACGGACCCGCCACCGCAGCAGGCGCGCCGGTCTCTGTTGCCGGCGCACCCCCAGGCCACATGTTGAAAATAGGGCCCGTAGGAACAGGCAGTCCGGCATAAGATTGGTTACCATCCAAGCTCCAGTCAGGCACCGGAATCCTCTGCGGGGGACCACCCTCCCAAAGCCTGGGAAGCCCGCTAGTATCGCCAAAGAAGCCCCGCGACGGCTGCGACTGAGCTTGTGGAGGCTCGGAAGCAGCGACGGCGGGCGCGATCGCAGGGGCAGGAGACTCGCGCGCAGGCGTAGGTACAGCGGTCACAGGCGCAGAGGCAGCAGGAGTCGCGACAGCCGACGGAACCACAGCGACCGCGGGCGCGCGCGGGGGCGCAGGCGAAGCCGTAGTCGCCGAGGCAACAGAAGGGGTAGGTGGCGCAGCAGCAACAGACGCCGCACCAGGCGCAACTAAAGCAGGCGACTGAGACGCCATGAAGGCCCCGAATGCCGAGGCTAAGGACTGGATCTGGGCCTGCATTGCAGACACCGTAGCCGCAAGGGGGTCAGGCTCTCGATCCACACCCGGAGGGGTAGGCGTCGGCTCCACCGACACGCACCTGGTCGACCGCGGAGAGGACGGAACAGGAGAAGGCGCCGACCTGGAGGAGGAGGAAGCTGCGACTGAGGCCGAATACTCCGGCGTGTACTGCGACTCTACCGGTGCATCCACAGGGGAAGGATCTCCATGTGCCGACTGATCCGCAATCTCCATGAACTCGACCGCCCGCAGAAGGTCACAAGGGTGATCATCTAACTCAGCATCGCCCTCGGCCGGAAGCCAAGGGAAAACATCCCGGAGGCAAGAGCGGCCCACAGGGGTAGACAGGTATGAGAAAACCCTAGGACACTGAAGGATGGCATCTATCTGCCCCAAGGCAGGGCAGCGGGACCCACACTCAAGGAGACAGTGTCCCGCGTCGTCGAAACCATGAACGACCAACTGCTGCGGTTCATGGGGGTCTGGCCCAAACCAGGAGACCCCGAAGAGGGCGGCCCGGACCAAAGCAGCGTGACTTGCCTGAAGGGCAGGATGGATTGGGCCACCCGGGAAGCTGGACCTGGAGACCCACCGGCCCGGAAGGACCTCATAATATAGCTCCGGATCAGGGGTAGGCGGCAGGGACTCCATCTGAGGGGTAGGCTCCGACATGACGGCTGCGGAGGGAGGGGACAACCAACCACCCGTCGACAGCAGACGTAACGTAAGAGAGGAGAAGGTCTGACACTAGAGCTTGTGCAGGGTTTTATACTCCTGCAGCAGGCGACTACACCCATCTAGCTCACTTTCCGTATACCAGACCTTATCTACCTCACTACGAGCATACATCCACTTCACCTTATACTGGCGCTGGGTACCGCGGCCCTTTTTGATATCTCTATGGGCCACGATACCCTCTACCTCGTCCTCTACCTCGCCAGTATCAGGATTATGCTCTAAAGGGGCAGGGGCTAATTCTCTACCAGCGAACGTGCTCTGATGATAGAGCTTAAGCTGGCTTCTATGAAAGGTGCGCGAGTGGGTCTGCCAAGAGGTAGGAATATCTATCTCATACAGGAAATTACCTACTCTAGACAACACACGGAAGGGTCCTAGGAAGGCGGGCCTAAGTTTCACTTTCAGTTCAGCTTCGAACTTATGAGCGAATCGGCCAACACGGGGGCCTTCTACTAAGACTAAATCTCCTATTTCTATCTCAGGTGCTCTCCTATCTAATGAGGCACGCAACCTAGCAAGGTACTTGGCCTGCGCACTATGGTACCCTGCAATAGCGTTGTCGTGTGCATTCTTCATCTTATCTAATAACGCCTGCACACCTTCTACAGTATCCCGGGACACATCATCCTTATCCCTTAAAGGACTAGCTAAGAGAGAGGTAGGGGTAAGAGGTTGTCTACCAGTATCTAGGAAGAAGGGTGTATAACCATGCGCAGCCTGAGGGCAGTTGTTAAGGGAAAACTCTACCAGACATAGATAATCCTCCCAATCACTCCCAGAGCCATTCACATAGTGCCGCAGAGCTTCTTCCACTACCCTATTCAAACGTTCTACTAAATGAGACGAGGAGGAGTGGTAGGCAGTACCGAAGGTGACCTTGGTACCGATAGCAGCGAAGAACTGCTGCCAGAAATCAGAAGTAAATAACTTATCTTTATCACTAATAAACTGCCTACTCAAACCATGATATCTATATACGTTATTAAGGTATAGGCGTGCGCAATCGCGTGCGGTGAGTTCTAAGGGACACGGCACGAGATGACACATACGAGTAAAACGATCTACAAAAACAAGGATCTGGGCGTTACCTCTATCATTCTTCCTAAAAGGTCCTACAAAATCCATCATAATGGAGTCCCACGGCATGATGGGATCAGGTAAGGTCCTAGGCTCTGCTATCTGTCCTACATTGTTGGGTTTCATCTCCTGGCAAGATTGACAGGTTCTAACATACTCATCCACATCCTTTAAAAGGGAAGGCCAGTAGTAAGAGCGGGCTACTAGGTCCCGTACCCGTTTACCACCCTGATGAGCAGCTAAGTCATGCAACTCAAAGAGCAAGGAGGAGCGACAGATAGGAGGGACATACAGGCGCCATTGAGGGGGAGAGTCTGCTAACTGCACATATAAAAATCCACCTACAAATTTACAAGGGTGCTTGCCTAATTGTTGGGGATGGGCAGCAATGGCAGCTAATGCTTCCGGCTCAGTGGCCGTAAATCTACTAATAAGTCGTTCAAGATCAGAGGTAGGCATCGCTACAGAGGTCAGTATCCAGAACAGGTTTAAAGAGATCTCCTACCGCCTTGCCAAAGAGAAGGGGAGGTCCTAGAGGGACTATGTTTTCATAAGACTTTCCTGACCTAGTTGCTACATGGCTAAGCGGTACAGAAATTTTATTTTTCCCCTCCCCCCCCACCGAGGCCACAGGAAGGGCCTCACACGGGAGAGAGAGTCCTACGTGAGAAAGGAGATCAGGCATGCGAACAGCTGTATGAAAGAGGTAGGCATAGGATTCATCCTCAGGTAGTTCACCATACGGGGTTACACCCATAGTAGTAGGAACTAGAGTAGTATTGAGAACATCAAGGTCCTCGAAAAAGGAGTAGTCTGCACGACGGGAGAGTGCATCTGGTACTATGTTGTCTACACCCTTAACACACTGAAGTTTAAAGGGGGAAAACTGTGCTAAAAACTCCATCCAGCGCGCTTGACGAGGGGTAAGGTTGGGTTGTGAGAGAAGATGGGTAAGAGGACGGTGATCTGTCTGGATAACCAATCTATAAGGATCAATCTCACAGGGTTCATTCAGACAAACATCAAATTGGGCTCCTTTAAGAAAGTGCTGCCACGCGTGGCAACAATACACCACAGCTAATAGTTCCTGCTGGTGTACGGGATAGTTACGCTCCGCAGGAAGCATTGTCCTAGAGATATACTCGATTGGCTGTAAGCCCTGACCCTGATCCTGGAGAAGGACGCCCCCTATAGCTACCTTGCTAGCATCTGTAGCTACAACAAAGGGTTTAGTAGTATCCGGTAGGATGAGTACGGGAGGGGAGAGGAGTAGGGATTTTAGACACTGAAAAGCCGACTGACATTCACTACTCCAAACAAAGGGGATATCCTTCTTTAATAGATGATGAATAGGGGCTGCTATAGTTGCGAAACGCGGGATAAAACGCCTATAGTAAGAAGCAATTCCTAGAAAGCTACGTACACCTTTAACGTCGGTAGGGGTAGGCCATTCCTGAATTGACTTAGTCTTGTCAGGGTCGGTAGCAACCCCGGCATCTGACAGAACGTGCCCTAAGAATGGGACACTTCTACCAGAGCGAACCTTAGCACGGCGCGCCCATAAAGAATTTTCAGCCATGATTTCTAGTACTTTCTTCAAATCACGTAGGTGCGTTTCAAAATCAGGAGAATAAATAAGGATATCATCTAAGTAAGCTTGAGCACAAGAACGGTCATGCTCAGATAAAGAAACAGAGGAGAAGGAAGGATCCTTTAAATCAGAGGACACTTGAGGGAGATGGGAATTTCCCATAACAGGTCTAAGCACTTCATTCATTAACATTTGGAAAGAGGCAGGAGAGTTACAGAGTCCCATAGCCGCTACTCTAAACTGGTAATGCCCAAAAGGAGTTGCAAAGGCGGTTTTGTGGCAATCCTCAGGAGCTATACGTAGTTGCCAAAAACCATCCGCACAATCTAGTACTGTGAAACAGGTAGAACCTTTAACCTTATTAAATATATCATCAATACGAGGTAGAGGGTATTTAGACTTCACAGTAATATCGTTTAACTTCCTATAATCAGTAACTAGGCGAAACTTGCCATTTGGCTTAGGAACTAACAAGACACCAGCGGAGTAGGGGGAGTTACTAGGCTCTATCAATCCTGCTTCTAATAGTGATACTAAAATCTGTTTTAGTTCCTTTAATTCGGTAGGGCCCATTCTATACATCGGAGAGTGCGTAGGAACTGCACCGTCCTTGATAACTACACGGTGTAAAACAGAACGAGGAGGAGGATAAGAAGGAGTCTTTTCTTCAAATACTTTTGAGGAATCTATCACAGCCAATTGTATCTTACTATTTCATTTTCAGTAAATCCCACTCCTATTGTATCCACTGTGTTTACATCTATATCCACACTATTATTAGGGATAGGTATCTCTTGTACTTCTAACTGAAGGAACATACATAATAGGTATCCATATTCCTTTAGTTCAGATCGCAATTCGTCATTGGACATTAATACTTCAGGTATAGGTCTCACAGGAGGATCAACAGGTATAGGAGGAGTAATATCTACCAAGGATAAATTTTCTAATCTATAATGACGTTCTGGTACCCAGTAAGAACTATCTGGAAACCAAATGACCATAGTATCATAATTAATAGTAATTTTATTATCCTGGTGCCAATCTAATCCTAGTAATACATCAGCTGTAGTGATAGGGCCTATAGTGGCCGTCAGGTTGACCGTACGTCCTTGTATGACCAGGGGAAGGGACACCGTACCCGGGGAATGACTGGTGCGACCGTCAGCATAATGGACAGTGACAGTTTTTGTGTGAGGGGTAGGGACTAGTCCTAAACGCCTAACTACTAGGGCCTCGCTCACAAAGGAGCTAGCCGCACCGCTATCCACTAACACAGAGACATTCAAGAGTTCATCAGCATGCAGGAAGGGGTCTACAACAGTATGAGGGACGGTTAAGCCACCATTCAAGAACATAAGAGGACGCACACGTAGTGGTAGGGATGATTCAGCTCCTACAGAGGTTATAAAAACAGGCAAGCAAAAATTATTATCTGGGGTACTATCTAAGGACCTGTCCAGGTTACCCCCGGCTGACAGGCCTACTGTTCCCCCTCCCCCCCAAATCCATAGGAACTAACCCCGAAGAAGACCCTGGCGGAAAAGCCACTGCTGGAGGGTCACGAGGGATTGAAGAGGGTGCGGGAGCCTGATTATCATAGGGGAACCCTGGGGATCCTGTCTGCACAGCATTCAGCCTACTAGGGGTAGCTGAAGGAATGCGTCCTGAAGTGGGACGAATAGGAGCACGCTGAGGGGTACGAGGAGGGCGAGCGTCGGGATGAGGGGGAGCACCCGAAAGGAACTTGGGGCACTCACGTTTAAGATGACCTACTTCCTTACAATGATAGCATGTGATATGAGAGACATCAAGGGCTGAAAGGTCAGTAACACAGATATCTAATTCTTCTACATAGGAGTTCTCCTCCTCAGGGGTAAGGATAATATTATTAATACGGGAACGGGTAGGAAGAGAAGGGTGGTGAAGAAATCTGCTACACGCAAGAGATGCTGGCGCACATGCTTGAGGGGCAGATCAGTAAAACGGTAGGCAGAGAACTGGCGCTTGACTTCACGTAATAAGGGTCTACTGAGGCCCTGAAGGAAGCGGGCACGTACTTCTGCGCCCGACAAATCCCTAATTCGTACCATCTGGGCATCAAACTCTTTCATATATTCTTTGAAGGACTTGGTACCCTGCTGCAAGGTACCAAAGGATAATCTATCCTGCCAATCTGCATCGGGAGGGACTAAATGGTTCTCTAAACGCTTGAACAATTCTGCTACAGAGTTTGGGTAGGCATGAGAGGCAAGAGACTCACACTGGATGAGGTTAGCAAGCTCAGGAGTAATGCAGGTAGTAAGATAATGAGGAACTAGTACAGCATCAGAGAGGCGCCACCTATTGTGGTTCTGCCAGGACTCTGTGTTCTGGGTGAGCAACATAATGAAGGTGAAAAACTGTTGAGGGGTAGACTTGACATCCAGCTTAGGAAGGTTGGCAAAGAGGGGAAGAGCAGGAGGCTTAGGGGGATTAGAAGAATCAGTTTTTCCCATAGGGCCACTATCTTCCACTGCTACATAAGCGGGATAGAAGGAAGGGATAGGAAAAGTCTTGGGTAGGGGTCTAGAGGGAGCCACCGTTTCGGGATGGTGCCCATAGGAGAAGGGAACAGTGTATTGCTCACGAAGAGAGGAGTAGGCAAAATGATCATAATTCCTATCATCCAGGGGCATGGTACTGAAATCATTATTAACTTCTAAATCAGCCACACGGGTAGGGACCTGGGCAGCCTCATAGGCCGTCTCAGGGTAGGACCAGGAAGCAGGTGGGTAAAAGGGAACTGCACTAGGGCGCCCAGAAGGGCCGACAGGGGCAGAGGCACGACCCGTGTTAATGGCAGGCATTGAAGGCACAGGGTGGGAAGGAGGCCTAGAAACATTGTTAGTGAGTGAGGACCTGCTGGAGGGGCGAGCCAAGGTTGCAGAAGGGGCAGGGGCCTGGTTCACAGCAAAAGAAGGGTCATCACTAAATCTGACTTGTGAAATACGTTGTTCATAGGTAGGTGGGGTAATTGAGGGACGACGGCGACCACCAGCAACAGGAGAAGGAGGTGAGGTACGCAGAATACCTTGAGGGGTAAGATGGTGTACCGTTTCCAAGGAGTCCCGTCGGTTACCACGAGTATTGTTATTGTTATTGTTATTAGTATTATTATTATTATTATTATTATTGGTAGGTATAGGCGACATATCTCCACCCACTGGATCCATCCTTAATTACGTAAAGGAATAGGAATCTAAAAGAAGACAACAAAGGAAAAAGGAAAAACCTTGAAGGTCTGAAGCAAGAACAAAATTAAAATCAATCCTTTTTAACAACAGTAATGGATAGATAGTGAACCAAACTCCAAAGTGAGAGGAGTATCTGAAGCAGATGCAGATGCAGCCCGTTTAGGGGGAGAAGAAGGAGGGGTAGCAAAGACTAGAGCTTCTACTGGAGGACGACCATGAGGAATAGGGCGTACATGCAGACCTAAATCTGTTTGGCTATGATCTATAAGGAACTGCTGAGCTTCTTCGAAGGACATAAATTTCTTATACCTAATTACGTTGTATGCACGATTCTGAACGATCTTCCTAGCGTCGGACCAAGAAAGGAAAATGGAGGACCATTGAGGCGTAATCACTACGTAATATTTAGCTAGACTATTATCGCTAGAAGAATGGGAAGGAGCAGTAAAAGATCGCCGCTGGCTCATGGTAACGCACCTGGTAGGTCTTGAGTATTCAAATGAGGAGAACGAGGAGAAGGCGACTTATCTCGGGTGTCTGAAACCGAACCAGATTGACGACGCACGCAGGGACGAGGTTTCCAGCGCCAGGTGGTCGTAAGTATCCGGTTTCAAGAATTCTGCGTCCGGCGATGGGTCGTCTAAATACAAAGCAGGCAAGATGCAGAAAAAGTGTAATCTACGAGACGCTAGCCGTCTCTCTATCGTCGAACCAAAGCCAGCAACTGTCTATGGCAGTAAACAACCTTTCTAAGGAAAACAAGACGAGGAAAAGGAGCTATCTACGAAAGGATTTTCCGCTTCGAGCAGGTCTATCTTCTAGGCAGGGCGTGTCCTGAATCAGGCAGCACTACCCCCCAGCTCACAGGCGACCCGCCCATTACCTGTCAAGTAGGTGTCGTCTTCATTTTCCCAGCCGCGGAAGGGTTGATTCAATGACGTATGTTGCAAAGGATCGTCGTCTCGCTCTCTATCTAAACTACCTCCGAGTCCATTGTTACGCCGCAAGCCTCGGCCACCACCTCTACCTCTACCTGTCCTGATACTACCTAGACTAGTGAGGCCGCTTCTATTTACACCCCTAGCGAAAGACGAACGAGACAAGCCAGATCTCAATGCATTTACATATGTACTACTGTAATATGCCATAGGCCATTTAATCAAACCCGTTTACTCCAGGAAAAGAGGAAGGAAACACAACTAAACTGCCGTGACCCAAGCTAATATGTGTTAATTCATTTAACACACGCCGAGTGACCACACAAGGAGTGGAACGTGCATAAATGGTCACCAACGGTCCAACAGACTCGGGCCGACCTGGCCCTCGCCTGCAGAAACACAGAAACACAGGCAGGTGCACAGATGCACGCCGGTCCACTACATTCTACCGAAGGATAAGGACCACTAATAAAGTACGCGGCGCGGCGCCCAAAGGCACCCAATATACCACAGTACTGTTACGAGGACAATCATGCCCTGGCTAGAACTACACGTGAACCTAGGAACAACCGAGGCCAAGGACCTAATTTACGTCCGTAACTACAACGAATTGTTACGCGACGTAACAACAACCAGCGCAGGCCAGAAATCGGGAGAAATAACTGAGGATTATTCTAATTTCTGATTTGGCACGCCGCAAAGGTAAAAACCATTTGCGTTCAGTGCCGGTCCGCGGAAAACGCGATCTGCAAATGAATCCAGGCTGGAATCGAACTGGGGACCTCTCGCACCAACTTTTGCTGACTATAGGACGGACGTCTCCTGATCCTAAGGCATCGCTGTTTGCACCCATCCATCCATTGAATTGTAACATAACTCCGTTGGGAGTATATGTAGCACATAGCCCTTGAGAGGGGGCATATGGCCTATCATACATCCTAAGCTACTTCCTGCAAGGGTGGGGATGTAAAGGACCCTTGCTCTAGGTGCACCAAGGCACTTGCATCCCCATGATCTTCAAGCTATGCCCAGCGAAGGGGGAGCCTGTCATGGGGGGAAGATCAGCATAGCTATACAAAAGCTAGGGCATGGCGTCTCAGCAGAGAGTTACTCCCTGCCTGGGCACAACATAACTAAATAAAGCTAGGCATCATCTGGAGTGTGGCTCATCATAGGCACACATGTACATGATTAAATAAAGCGCATGGCTTAGCTGGGATAGTGCCTCTAGGAGGCGTACATGTTGTCAGGAATATGCCCCAATATGCCTGACAAGTCTAGCACTTACTAATCTAGATAAAGTTCGGGTAGTCCGTAGTTAAGTCAGAACAACCTACAACGCCAGTATGACTGCGTAGAGCTCATGTTTGGCTACAACTTTGCCACTAGAATCACCTTGATCTGAGCTCTAGGTAGAAAGTTATGAGTCTTTTCATATATATGTGCCTGGTCACTATACGGCACTGTAGTACAATCCATGTCGTGTCATGTGGCGCATGGCCCATATAGGACAGGCGCCAATAATTCAATTCGTGGTACCTGGACCGTCAGCTAGGCGTACCTAATTCTGTCTGCCATGGTACAACCATGATTTGCCAGCAGGCAGCATCTAGCACTGGTTAAGTGTTGCCTAGCTGTCATGTTAAGTTAATTATGTTGTGGTCCTGCCGACCAGCCATATAGGTGGTGGCTGGGCTACACGCCAGACATCTTCTCTGACCACCACTGTTCTAGAAAATGGCACCTTTCAGCCATGGTGGTTGACAAAATATTTCCATCATGACAAAGTCGTAAATGAGGTCATCATTATTAATGTAATATCAACAACCTCCCATGGTCACAGCATGACATTTTTGACATGGCATCGGAATGAGGGGGGTTGTGATCTTTCCAAATCGGGCAAATTTTTGCCTGGGCAGCATTTCGGCAAGAACTTTCGGAATTCTAATCCGTTGGTGCCACTCAACATGTCCACGGAATCAGCATCAAATTGCGCATCTATTGAACTAAGTCCGGCGTCATTCCGTGGAGTATTGCGTCGGCTACGAATTTTCTTGCGGCAGGCCCTGTTTGCTCCGAATTTCGACCTTAAACGACCTCTTGCATGAGCTTCACTAAACATTCAGATTTCTACATTGTCGGCACTTGGGCGCAGCGGTTCACGCTTTATTTTATTACCCTGGGTGACTACCGGTTGCCAGCCGTGACCAGCCTTGCAAAGCCCAAGACCCCTTTGTTCTTCTGAGAATACAACGAGCTTGATGGCGCCTATATAAAGCGACCACAAATGTTTTAAACGGTGGGCCACCTTCCAGGCGACATGGGGTTTCTTTTTCCTAGTTCCAGCCAAGCATTATTCAGATTTTTTGCCAGTCGCCATGGTTTGGAAGCACCATCGTACATGAGCAGCTATGCACGGACCACTACAACGGCATCAACTACAATGCTCCATCCCACGTCGGTGCGGGGAAATCTTGCAGCATCCACCTGGTTCTCCTCTCGCACCCTTGGCTTTTCTTCAATGGGAAACAGCTCGTTTAAATGCCGCTCGCCAGCCGCAGCAGCCGTCATTAGTTAAGTGGCCAGTGACAGCCAACTGCCGCACGCAGCCGTAGTGCAGTACCCAGCCCGCGCCATACAGCATGATAGGATATAGTAGCAGCAGTCAGCCACACACCACAGCCTGACTCGCTTGTGGTAGTTGTTGCAACCAGCTGCAGATACCTACCAGCACCCCATCAGCATGGCAGCACACAGTCGCAGCAGCCAGCAACACACAGCAGCCTGATCAGCTCTTAGTAGTAGTTGCAGCCAGCTGCACGTACCTGCCAGCCAAATCGCCACTTCAGACCAGCATCAATGCCACCAGCCAGCAGTACGCAGCCGTCTAGTCAGCGGTTAGTAGTCACTGCAGCTAGGTGCCTGTAGCTGCTCACACCCACTGCGGTCGTCGCCAGCTCCTGATAAATGATTCCAGAGCGACTCCTGCCATTACCAGCTTTTACGTCCACGATTCCAAGGGGGGCACCCTTCCAGGGGCATCTACACACGGGGCCGAGCTCGATCCAGTCCTTGTTTTTTCCCAGTATTTCTACGTGACCTGGGGCACCCTGTTCTTCACCTGGCGCACTCCCAGGGCCACTTGGGGGCCATGTGACCCTTAGCTCCAACTGCTACTCTTGCCTATTTCTCCTTTCAGCATGACCGGGTTAGCCGTGTAAGGGGGGGAGAGCTTGGGTTTCTTTATACCCGACTACCCTCACTATCCATGTGTTACTTGCCAGGGGGGGTGAGCTTGTATACGGCATTTGGTGCAAGGGGCATGTCAGGAATATGCCCCAATATGCCTGACAAGTCTAGCACTTACTAATCTAGATAAAGTTCGGGTAGTCCGTAGTTAAGTCAGAACAACCTACAACGCCAGTATGACTGCGTAGAGCTCATGTTTGGCTACAACTTTGCCACTAGAATCACCTTGATCTGAGCTCTAGGTAGAAAGTTATGAGTCTTTTCATATATATGTGCCTGGTCACTATACGGCACTGTAGTACAATCCATGTCGTGTCATGTGGCGCATGGCCCATATAGGACAGGCGCCAATAATTCAATTCGTGGTACCTGGACCGTCAGCTAGGCGTACCTAATTCTGTCTGCCATGGTACAACCATGATTTGCCAGCAGGCAGCATCTAGCACTGGTTAAGTGTTGCCTAGCTGTCATGTTAAGTTAATTATGTTGTGGTCCTGCCGACCAGCCATATAGGTGGTGGCTGGGCTACACGCCAGACATCTTCTCTGACCACCACTGTTCTAGAAAATGGCACCTTTCAGCCATGGTGGTTGACAAAATATTTCCATCATGACAAAGTCGTAAATGAGGTCATCATTATTAATGTAATATCAACAACCTCCCATGGTCACAGCATGACATTTTTGACACATGTACATGGCCACGGTCTATCTATGCTACACTACTACTGCTGTATTCCCCTAAGCTGGGGCGTCTGGAGTCGCTGGGGCCGCGGGGGTCGCCTGCCAGGGCTTGTGGCCGACGTAGATGGCCGCCCCTTTCCAGTACACCGGCTGGCCCGCCTTGGTCTGCCGGAGCTGGAGGTAGGTCGGCCATAGCTCCCGTCGCCGTTGTTGCTGCGCCAGGGTCAAGTCATCATCAAGGGTGAAGAGAGTCTTCTCGAGCCGCTTGCGGCGTCTGAGAAAAGAAATCTTGTCCGCCGGGGTCTTAAAGGTGAGAAGGAGTGGGGGCGCCCCTGCCTTGCCCCGCGCGCGGGGAAGGCGGTGGGCGACCAGGTCGATCTCACCAGTAAGGCCCATGCGATCAAGGATTTCTTTCTCAAAAGCACGCGCAAGCTTCTCGGAATTCTCACCTTCCTCCATCTTGAGGTTCTTGACAATGACGTTTAGGCTGCGCTTGGCGAGCTCGGCCTCCTCGCGGAGGTCAAGCGTCTGCCGTTGGAGCTGGGCTGCGACGGCGGAGGTGGTGGAGGTGGTGTGTTGCTTAAGCATGTCCGCCCAGGTGGTGATGGGAGGAGCATCGCCGACCAGGCCAGCCGGGGCTGGCTTGGCGGCAATGTCCTTCACCGCCTGGGCGGTGAGGCCTGCGGTGTTCTGCAGAACCTCGATAGCGATGGCGTTATCCTTAAGACGCTGGTCGATGTCGCGGAGCTGGGCGGTGATGGAGTCGGTGGAGGCGGAGGGAGGGGGGGTGGAGGCGAGGAGGGTGGCGGTGGCGGTGGGGATGGTGGGGAGCTCAGCAGCCAGCTTGCGCACATTGACAGCAATGGGCGAAGCGTGCTGGTAGAAGGCGTCGTGGAGGTGGCGGAGGAGGGTGAATTCGGTAACGGGGCAGGGTTGCAAAAGGTCGTCGGCCGAGCGCTTAGTGATGGTAAAGAGAGCTGCGAGCTGAAGGCGGGGGCGAGGCCAGCCGGCCATATTGGCCGAGGTAGGGGCGTCAGCTGGGCGGTTGGAAAACCGGCCGTCAGCTCCGTTGCGGAAAAGGTTCCATCCATCTATCGGGGTTAATGCTCCGTGACTCCCCAACGGGAGCACGAGTCTAATTAATTAATTAATTAATTAAGGCATCGCCAACTGACAACTACAGTCCAACTGCAAAAGTTCTCCTTTCCCGGCGGGTTATTATGCTCATACATGTGACGCAGCCTACGTGTATTTATCAGTAATTAATTAAGTTGTCAGAAACTGTTATCCTCAAGAAAGGCAGCAAATGGACTAAATGCTGCCAACGGCCTGTACGCGAAAATATGCGAGAACTCACGGTAGCCAGAAAAATCAGGGTTCGAACTAGCTACCAACTGGAACCTATGCCATAGATTCCGCGATAGGGCGATTTATCAACGAGGAAACTGGTCGGCGCGGGTCAGATATCTGGAGGGCTCTATGACATATAGGGTTATATTAACATCACTTAATATCAATGAGACAACCAGCACAGGCCAGAAATCTGGATCGATGTGTCATTTATGGCATGTTTGAGAAAATAAATGCTTAATAACATCGTTTATCTATTACATCAATTGGTACCAAAAGCAAACTTGTCCAAATAGGGTACCGTGGGGTGGGGTGGGTGGGTGGGTGGGTGGGGTGGGGGTGTGGGGGGGGGGGGGTTGGGGGGGGGGGAGCGACTTAAAATTTTCCACACCCATAGAACTTTGTCTCACTTAACATGACATCTCACACTGTATGAGGAAGCAGACACGGCTGTTTTCCAAGTCTGCCATTGGTCATCTTACTCCTAGGATGCCTCCGTAACATATGGCAATGACAATGGGACTGGTTATGCTTGGCAGAAACTGAAAACAGCAAGACATGTTGCCACTACGCATGTGCAAGCATAGCTCTGCCCTGTGCAACACATAAGCAAGGCTACTCGGAATACGTGCAAAGCTTGCTATCTAGTGGACAGAAAATGCCCATGGTTGTTACGCCGCGGGTATCTACCACCACCTCTACCTCTACCTGTCCTGATACTACCTAGACTAGTGAGGCCGCTTCTATTTACACCCCTAGCGAAAGACGAACGAGACGATCCAGATCTCAATGCATTAACGTAAGTGCTACTATAATACGCCATAAGCCATTTACACAAACCCGTTTACTCCAGGAATAGAGGAAGGAAACACAACTACACTGCCGTGACCCAAGCTAATATGTGTTAATTCATTTAACACACGCCGAGTGCACACACAAGGGGTAGAACGCGCATAAATGGTCACCAACGGTCCAACACGCTCGGGCCGACATGGCCCTCGCCTACAGATGCACGCTGGTCCACTACATCTACTGGTGCACGCTGGTCCACTACATTCTACCACAGGATCAGGACCACTAGTAAAGTACGCGGCGCGGCGCCCAACGGCACCCAATGTACCACAGTA
Organism: Mesostigma viride; assembly: GCA_009746045.1. Taxonomy (NCBI): domain Eukaryota; kingdom Viridiplantae; phylum Streptophyta; class Mesostigmatophyceae; order Mesostigmatales; family Mesostigmataceae; genus Mesostigma; species Mesostigma viride. The sequence goes on along the minus strand of RPFO01000485.1, from coordinate 82,925 downwards.
CTGTTACGAAGACAATAATGTCCCGGTAGGAGCCTAAACGTAAACCTAGGGACAACCGAGGCAAAAGACCTAATTTACGTCCGTAACTACAACGAATTGTTACGCGACGTAACACCTCCCCCCCCACAAAGGTAGGGAGCCCTCTCCCTACGCACAGGGAGGAAACAAAGGGGTAGGAAAAACCTAATGCACCCAGCACACACCAACACAATCGATAGACCATCCCAGATACAAAGCACCAATAGTTCACACGGTCTCCACCACCACGCCGGGTGGTGTAGGGTTAGCCAGCACCAAGCCTGGTGGGAGGTTCCCCTAACTGCCTGGAACGGAGTCCTGGCCGGGGGGGACGGCACTGGGCAGGACACACAGAGTAAACACATCAGCGCCAAGGACCAAGAACAGCCAACCAACTGGCCAGAATATGAGGGCGACTCTATATACCGGAGGGACAACACCCTCAGGTCGGGCCTAAGGCCCTCTATCTAATGGCCATCCGTCTGGTAGGTACCACGGGAGGCCAGCAGGACATCCAGGTAGGCCTGGTAGTGGGCCACATCCTCGACATTGTCATGCCTATCTACAGTGAGGAAAACATCGGCCCACACACCGTCAGGAAAAAGGCCCAGAAAGGCCCAGTAATACCTATGCTGCGTAAGAACGACCTGGCCACGGGCCCAGTCCAGGAAGCCACAGGCAAAGAGGCGAAGGAAAGGCTCTACCGCGATCAAACAGAGGGCCCGCAGGAGGAGACGATGGTACCGGATCCGAGGGCGCAAACCCGTCGGGAAAAACAGGTCCACCAGGGGCTCCACGTTGGACGGCCACATCCGGATGTGCCGAACCTCTCGGGAGCGCCACCGACGAGCACACTGGCGCGACCCGAATGTCTCCAGGTAGTCGCTGGCCCGAGGAGGAGGGTGGCCACGGGAGTCTAGACCCTGGCCCGGGATGGGCGCCGGACGACGGGCATCCCACTCGAGGATGGGCTGGAGGACCGTGTTGTACGCAGCACCCTGTACCGCAGGAAACTCTACCGTAAGGGCATCCGAAGCCATAATGCCCAGAGGCGGAGGGTAAGCCCACTGGAACCCACCGTAGGTGTCCAAGTCGTTGTGGCGCCTAGCCCAGCGATACAGAACGCGCCGAACCAAGATCTCACCCTGGAACACAGGATCAGCTAAAATAACCATGTCGAAAGGAGGCCGATCAGTCTCAATGGGTAGGCCACGATCCCGAGGCGCCCGACACACCTGGGAGAACCCGTAGGACATGGGCGAGATGGCAAGCTCGGCGGAGGCGCGCGGCAGGTCACACTGGCGGCAGGCGAGTGCGGACATACCGCATCCAGGCACGGGCGTGTCGCGCGACTCCGGCGTCGCATGCACCACAGAAGGGCCCTGTCCCGATCACCCTGGGACAACTCCCGGAGGGAATCGGCAGCGCGGGTGGCGCGAGGATCCTGACCGGTGGACCGAACAACCGCAGCCAAAGACCGCGAGGCCGAAGGAGCAGGGACCGAAGCGGGGCCGACGCAGGGGCGGGAGCCGTCACCGACGCAGGTGACACTGGTACAACAGGAGGTCGCGCCGGACCCGACGCCAGAGAGGGCCGTGACGGATCGACCCGCCACCGCAGCAGGCGCGCCGGTCTCCGTTGCCGGCGCACCCTCAGGCCACATATTGAAAATAGGCCCGGTAGGGACAGGCAGTCCGGCATAAGATTGGTTGCCATCCAAGCTCCAGTCGGGCACCGGAATCCTCTGTGGGGGACCACCCTCCCAAAGCCTGGGATGATCGCCCGTGTCGCTGAAGAAACCCCGAACTGGCGGTGAGGGCGCAGCGGGCGGCCCAGAGGAGGCGACGGCGGGCACAGCCGAAGGGGCAGAAGACTCGCGTCGCGGCGCAGAAACGTCGGTCGCCGGCACGGAGGTAACCAGAGGTGTCGGAGCCGCCGCAACCGAAGGGGTAGTGGGCGCCGGCGAAACCACAGGTGCCGAAACAACCGAAGGGGTAGGGGGCGCAGACACCACAGACACACCTGGCGTGGCCGGAGTCTGCGCTTGGGACGCCATGAAGGCCCCGAACGCCGTGGTCAGGGACTGGATCTGAGCCTGCATAGCCAAGACCGTCGCCGACAGAGGATCAGGCAAACCCGAAGGGGTAGGCTCCACTGCAACACACCGGGTCGACCGAGGTGACGACGGGACCGGAGAGGGAGGAGCAGACGCCGAGGAGGCGGACGCAGCGCTCGAGGCAGAATAATCTGGAGTATAATGTACCTCGGATGGGGCGCCCGTAGGGGCAGGACCACCAACTGCTAATCCCCTTGCCTGATCAGCTATCTCCATGAATTCTACGGCCCGCAGAAGGTCGCAGGGGTTCTCATCTACCTCAGCCTCACCCTCAGCCGGAAGCCAGGGGAACACCTCCCGTAGGCAGGAGCGGCCCACAGGGGTAGAAAGGTAGGAGAACACACGGGAGCACTGGAGAACCGCATCTATCTGTCCCAAGGCTGGACAGCGGGAACCACACCCTAACAAACAGTGCCCGGCATCGTCGAACCCGTGCAAAACAAGCTGATGCGGCTCGTCAGGGGAAGGACCGTACCACGTGACCCCAAAGAGGGCCGCCCTGACTAAACTCGCATGTCGGGCCTGGAGGGCCGGCTGCACAACGCCACCCGGATAACTGGACCGCGACACCCAGCGGCCCGGAAGGGCCTCGAAATACAGCTCAGGGTCCGGTAGGGGCGGGGACGGCAGCGAACTCTCAGCCGGAGGGGTAGGCTCTGACATGACGGCTGCGGAGGGGGGGGACAACCAACCACCCGTCGACAGCAGGCATAATATAAGAGAGGAGAAGGTCTACGCTAAAGCTTGTGCAGGGTTTTATATTCCTGCAGCAAGCGACTACACCCATCTAGCTCGCTTTCCGTATACCAGACCTTATCTACTTCACTACGAGCATACATCCACTTCACTTTGTACTGACGCTGGGTACCGCGGCCCTTTTTGATATCTCTATGGGCCACGATGCTTTCTACTTCGTCTTCTACTTCCCCAGTGTCAGGGTTATGCTCTAAAGGGGCAGGCGCTAGCTCTCTACCAGCGAACGTACTAGGGTGGTACAGTTTTAGCTGGCTCCTATGGAAGGTGTTCGAATGTGTCTGCCAAGAGGTAGGGATATCGACTTTATATAGGAAATTTCCTACTCTAGACAAAACATGGAAGGGTCCTAAGAAGGCGGGCCTAAGTTTGACCTTAAGTTCTGCTTCAAACTTATGAGCAAAACGGCCAACACGGGGGCCTTCTACTAATACTAGATCTCCTATTTCTATCTCAGGTGCTCTTCTATCTAAGGAGGCACGCAACCTAGCAAGGTACTTAGACTGAGCTTTTTGGTACCCTGAGATCGCGTGGTCATGAGCAGTTTTCATTCTATCTAGTAGTAAGGACTGTACACCTTCTACAGTATCTCGGGACACATCATCCTTGTCCCGTAGAGGACTAGCTAAGAGAGAGGTAGGAGTAAGAGGCTGTCTACCAGTATCTAAGAAGAAGGGCGTATATCCATGCGCAGCTTGGGGACAATTGTTGAGGGAGAACTCTACCAAACATAAATAATCCTCCCAATCACTACCCGAGCCATTAACATAGTGCCTAAGCGCTTCTTCTACTACCCTATTAAGACGCTCTACTAAATGAGAGGAGGAGGAGTGGTAGGCAGTACCGTAGGTAACCTTGGTACCGATGGCAGCGAAAAACTGCTGCCAAAAATCTGAGGTAAATAACTTATCCTTATCACTAATAAACTGCCTACTCAAACCATGATATCTGTATACATTATTGAGGTATAGGCGTGCGCAATCACGTGCTGTGAGTTCTAAAGGACACGGCACAAGATGGCACATACGAGTAAAACGATCTATGAACACAAGGATTTGGGCATTGCCCCTATCATTCTTTCTAAAAGGTCCTACAAAATCCATCATGATAGAATCCCACGGCATGATGGGGTCAGGCAAGGTCCTAGGTTCTGCTATCTGTCCTACGTTATTGGGTTTCATCTCCTGGCAAGATTGACAAGTTCTAACATACTCATCTACATCCTTATAAAGGGAAGGCCAGTAATAAGAGCGGGCTACTAAGTCCCGTACCCGTTTACCACCCTGATGAGCAGCTAAGTCATGCAACTCAAAGAGCAAGGAGGAGCGACAGATAGGAGGGACATACAGGCGCCATTGAGGGGGAGAATCTGCTACTGCACATATAAAAACCCACCTACAAATTTACAAGGATGCTTGCCTAATTGTTGGGGATGTGCAGCAATGGCAGCTAATGCTTCCGGCTCAGTGGCCGTAAATCTACTAATAAGGCGTTCAAGATCAGAGGTAGGCATCGCTACAGAGGTATCCAGAACAGGTTTAAAGAGATCTCCTACCGCCTTGCCAAAGAGAAGGGGAGGTCCTAGAGGGACTACGTTTTCATAAGACTTTCCTGACCTAGTCGCTATATGGCTAAGCGGTATAGAAATTTTATTTTTCCCCTCCCCCCCCACCGAGGCCACGGGAAGGGCCTCACACGGGAGAGAGAGTCCTACGTGAGAAAGGAGATCAGGCATGCGAACAGCTGTATGAAAGAGGTAGGCATAGGATTCATCATCAGGTAGTTCACCATAAGGGGTTACACCCATAGTAGTAGGAACTAGAGTAGTATTGAGAACATCAAGGTCCTCGAAAAAGGAGTAGTCTGCACGACGAGAGAGTGCATCTGGTACTATGTTATCTACACCCTTGACATACTGAAGTTTAAAAGGGGAAAACTGTGCTAAAAATTCCATCCAGCGCGCTTGCCGAGGGGTAAGGTTGGGTTGGGAGAGAAGATGGGTAAGGGGACGGTGATCCGTTTGGATAACTAATCTATAAGGATCTAGTTCACAGGGTTCATTCAGGCAGACATCAAATTGAGCACCTTTAAGAAAGTGCTGCCACGCGTGGCAACAATACACCACCGCTAAGAGTTCCTGCTGGTGTACGGGATAGTTACGCTCCGCAGGGAGCATTGTCCTAGAGATATACTCAATTGGCTGTAAGCCCTGACCCTGATCCTGGAGAAGGACGCCACCTATAGCTACCTTACTAGCATCTGTAGCCACAACAAAGGGTTTAGTAGTATCCGGTAGGATGAGTACAGGAGGGGAAAGGAGTAGGGATTTTAGGCACTGAAAAGCCGACTGACATTCACTACTCCAAACAAAGGGGATATCCTTCTTTAATAGATGATTAATAGGGGCTGCTATAGTTGCGAAACGCGGGATAAAACGCCTATAGTAAGAAGCAATTCCTAGAAAGCTACGTACACCTTTAACGTCGGTAGGGGTAGGCCATTCCTGAATTGACTTAGTCTTGTCAGGGTCGGTAGCAACCCCGGCATCTGACAGAACGTGCCCTAAGAATGGGACACTTCTACCAGAGCGAACCTTAGCACGGCGCGCCCATAAAGAATTTTCAGCCATGATTTCTAGTACTTTCTTCAAATCACGTAGGTGCGTTTCAAAATCAGGAGAATAAATAAGGATATCATCTAAGTAAGCTTGAGCACAAGAACGGTCATGCTCAGATAAAGAAACAGAGGAGAAGGAAGGATCCTTTAAATCAGAGGACACTTGAGGGAGATGCGAATTTCCCATAACAGGTCTAAGCACTTCATTCATTAACATTTGGAAAGAGGCAGGAGAGTTACGTTAAATAGTGCCAGAACCTTTTGCCGCCTGAGGCAAATCGGGCCGGAACACTATTTTGCCCGGAATAACCACTTCCGAGCACCCAAGTTAATTCGGCCGAATTAACTTGGGTGCTCGGAAGTGGTTATTCCGGGCAAAATAGTGTTCCGGCCCGATTTGCCTCAGGCGGCAAAAGGTTCTGGCACTATTTAACGTAACTAAAACCTGGCCTCGTGGAGGGGGGACGAAGAGCCCGAGACATCCGCCTAGGCCGCTGAGCACGCACCACTAAATGCGTCGGAGCTGCCTCAGTGAGGATTCGAACCCCTGACCTCCAAGGTGCACAGGTTTTAGTTACGTTAAATAGTGCCAGAACCTTTTGCCGCCTGAGGCAAATCGGGCCGGAACACTATTTTGCCCGGAATAACCACTTCCGAGCACCCAAGTTAATTCGGCCGAATTAACTTGGGTGCTCGGAAGTGGTTATTCCGGGCAAAATAGTGTTCCGGCCCGATTTGCCTCAGGCGGCAAAAGGTTCTGGCACTATTTAACGTAACTAAAACCTGGCCTCGTGGAGGGGGACGAAGAGCCCGAGACATCCGCCTAGGCCGCTGAGCACGCACCACTAAATGCGTCGGAGCTGCCTCAGTGAGGATTCGAACCCCTGACCTCCAAGGTGCACAGGTTTTAGTTACGTTAAATAGTGCCAGAACCTTTTGCCGCCTGAGGCAAATCGGGCCGGAACACTATTTTGCCCGGAATAACCACTTCCGAGCACCCAAGTTAATTCGGCCGAATTAACTTGGGTGCTCGGAAGTGGTTATTCCGGGCAAAATAGTGTTCCGGCCCGATTTGCCTCAGGCGGCAAAAGGTTCTGGCACTATTTAACGTAACTAAAACCTGTGCACCTTGGAGGTCAGGGGTTCGAATCCTCACTGAGGCAGCTCCGACGCATTTAGTGGTGCGTGCTCAGCGGCCTAGGCGGATGTCTCGGGCTCTTCGTCCCCCCTCCACGAGGCCAGGTTTTAGTTACGTTAAATAGTGCCAGAACCTTTTGCCGCCTGAGGCAAATCGGGCCGGAACACTATTTTGCCCGGAATAACCACTTCCGAGCACCCAAGTTAATTCGGCCGAATTAACTTGGGTGCTCGGAAGTGGTTATTCCGGGCAAAATAGTGTTCCGGCCCGATTTGCCTCAGGCGGCAAAAGGTTCTGGCACTATTTAACGTAACTAGGAGAGTTACAGAGTCCCATAGCCGCTACTCTAAACTGGTAATGCCCAAAAGGAGTTGCAAAGGCGGTTTTGTGGCAATCCTCAGGAGCTATACGTAGTTGCCAAAAACCATCCGCACAATCTAGTACTGTGAAACAGGTAGAACCTTTAACCTTATTAAATATATCATCAATACGAGGTAGAGGGTATTTAGACTTCACAGTAATATCGTTTAACTTCCTATAATCAGTAACTAGGCGAAACTTGCCATTTGGCTTAGGAACTAACAAGACACCAGCGGAGTAGGGGGAGTTACTAGGCTCTATCAATCCTGCTTCTAATAGTGATACTAAAATCTGTTTTAGTTCCTTTAATTCGGTAGGGCCCATTCTATACATCGGAGAGTGCGTAGGAACTGCACCGTCCTTGATAACTACACGGTGTAAAACAGAAGGAGGAGGAGGATAAGAAGGAGTCTTTTCTTCAAATACTTTTGAGGAATCTATCACAGCCATGTATCTTACTATTTCATTTTCAGTAAATCCCACTCCTATTGTATCCACTGTGTTTACATCTATATCCACACTATTATTAGGGATAGGTATCTCTTGTACTTCTAACTGAAGGAACATACATAATAGGTATCCATATTCCTTTAGTTCAGATCGCAATTCGTCATTGGACATTAATACTTCAGGTATAGGTCTCACAGGAGGATCAACAGGTATAGGAGGAGTAATATCTACCAAGGATAAATTTTCTAATCTATAATGACGTTCTGGTACCCAGTAAGAACTATCTGGAAACCAAATGACCATAGTATCATAATTAATAGTAATTTTATTATCCTGGTGCCAATCTAATCCTAGTAATACATCAGCTGTAGTGATAGGGCCTATAGTGGCCGTCAGGTTGACCGTACGTCCTTGTATGACCAGGGGAAGGGACACCGTACCCGGGGAATGACTGGTGCGACCGTCAGCATAATGGACAGTGACAGTTTTTGTGTGAGGGGTAGGGACTAGTCCTAAACGCCTAACTAGGGCCTCGCTCACAAAGGAGCTAGCCGCACCGCTATCCACTAACACAGAGACATTCAAGAGTTCATCAGCATGCAGGAAGGGGTCTACAACAGTATGAGGGACGGTTAAGCCACCATTCAAGAACATAAGAGGACGCACACGTAGTGGTAGGGATGATTCAGCTCCTACAGAGGTTATAAAAACAGGCAAGCAAAAATTATTATCTGGGGTACTATCTAAGGACCTGTCCAGGTTACCCCCGGCTGACAGGCCTACTGTTCCCCCTCCCCCCCCAAATCCATAGGAACTAACCCCGAAGAAGACCCTGGCGGAAAAGCCACTGCTGGAGGGTCACGAGGGATTGAAGAGGGTGCGGGAGCCTGATTATCATAGGGGAACCCTGGGGATCCTGTCTGCACAGCATTCAGCCTACTAGGGGTAGCTGAAGGAATGCGTCCTGAAGTGGGACGAATAGGAGCACGCTGAGGGGTACGAGGAGGGCGAGCGTCGGGATGAGGGGGAGCACCCGAAAGGAACTTGGGGCACTCACGTTTAAGATGACCTACTTCCTTACAATGATAGCATGTGATATGAGAGACATCAAGGGCTGAAAGGTCAGTAACACAGATATCTAATTCTTCTACATAGGAGTTCTCCTCCTCAGGGGTAAGGATAATATTATTAATACGGGAACGGGTAGGAAGAGAAGGGGTGGTGAAGAAATCTGCTACACGCAAGAGATGCTGGCGCACATGCTTGAGGGGCAGATCAGTAAAACGGTAGGCAGAGAACTGGCGCTTGACTTCACGTAATAAGGGTCTACTGAGGCCTTGGAGGAAACGAGCACGTACTTCTGCACCCGACAAATCCCTAATTCGTACCATCTGAGCATCAAACTCTTTCATATACTCCTTAAATGATTTAGTACCCTGCTGCAAGGTACCAAAGGCTAATCTATCCTGCCAATCTGAATCAGGAGGGACTAAATGGTTCTCTAAACGCTTGAACAATTCTGCTACAGAGTTAGGGTAGGCATGAGAGGCCAGAGACTCACACTGAATGAGGTTAGCAAGCTCAGGAGTAATGCAGGTTGTAAGATAGTGAGGAACTAATACAGCATCAGAGAGACGCCATCTATTATGATTCTGCCACGACTCTGTGTTCTGGGTAAGCAACATAATAAAGGTGAAAAACTGTTGAGGGGTAGACTTGACATCCAGCTTGGGAAGGTTAGCAAAGAGGGGAAGAGCAGGAGGCTTAGGGGGATTAGAAGAGTCAGTTTTTCCCATAGGGCCACTATCTTCCACTGCTATATAAGCGGGATAGAAGGAAGGAAGAGGAAAAGTCTTGGGTAGGGGTCTAGAAGGGGCCACCGTTTCAGGCTGGTGCCCATAGGAGAAGGGAACAGTATATTGCTCACGAAGAGAGGAGTAGGCAAAATGATCATAATTTCTATCATCTAGGGGCATGGTGCTGAAATCACTGTTAACTTCTAAATCAGCCACACGGGTAGGGACCTGGGCTGCCTCATAGGCCGTCTCAGGGTAGGACCAGGAAGCAGGTGGGTAAAAGGGAACTGCACTAGGGCGCCCAGAAGGGCCGACAGGGGCAGAGGCACGACCCGTGTTAAACGCAGGCATGGAAGGCATAGGGTGGGAAGGAGGCCTAGCAACATTGTTGGTTAGTGAGGACCTGCTGGGGGGTTGAGCCAAGGTTGCAGGAGGGGCAGGGGCCTGGTTCAAGGTAAGGGAAGGGTCATCACTAAATCTGACTTGCATACGTTGTTCATAGGTAGGAGGGGTAAGTGAGGGACGACGGCGACCACCAGCAACAGGAGAAGGAGGTGAGGTACGAAGATTACCATGAGGAGTGAGATGGTGTACCGTTTCCAAGGAGTCCCGTCGGTTACCACGAGTGTTGTTATTGTTAATATTATTATTATTAGTATTATTCATAGTAGGAGTGTTGGTAGGTATAGGCGACATGTTACCACCCACTGGATCCATTTTTAATTAAATAAAGGAATAGGGATCTAGATGAAAGCAACAAAGGAAAAAGGAAAAACCTTGAAGGTCTAAAGCAAGAACAAAATTAAAATCAATCCTTTTTAACAACAGTAATGGATAGGGAGCCAAACTCCAAAGTGAGAGGAGTATCTGAGGTAGATGAAGATGCAGCCCGTTTAGTGGGAGAAGAAGGAGGGGTAGCAAAGACTAGAGCTTCTACAGGAGGACGACCATGAGGAATAGGGCGTACGTGCAGGCCTAAATCTGATTGGCTATGATCTATAAGGAACTGCTGAGCTTCTTCGAAGGTCATAAATTTCTTATACCTAATTACGTTGTATACACGGTTCTGGACAATCTTCCTAGCGTCGGACCAAGAAAGGAAAATGGAGGACCATTGAGGCGTAATCACTACGTAATATTTAGCTAGACTATTATCGCTCGAAGAATGGGAAGGAGCAGTAAAAGATCGCCGCTGGCTCATGGTAACGCACCTTGTTCTTGAGTAGTCACGATAGGAGTGGAAGGGGTAGGAGTCGACTTAGCTGGGTTATCTGGATCACCGAAATGACGAGGGCGACAACGGTCCAGCGCTCGTAGTCCTAAAGTCAGCGACCCAGTGAATTTCTGCGAGTGCGGCCGTCTAATGAGCAGCAACACGAAGGAAAAGGTGGATCCTACCAAGACGCTAATCGTCTCACTAACACCGAAACGAAACCATCACCTATCTACGACATCATATATCTCCGACATCACCTATCTAAGACAGTAAGCAACATTCAGGAAAACGAAATGAGGGAAAGGAACTATCTATAGAAGGATTTTCCGCTTCGAGCAGGTCTATCTTCTAGGCAGGGCGTGTCCCGAATCGGGCAGCACTACCCCCCCAGCTCGCAGGCGACCCACCCATTACCTGTCAAGTATGAGGTGTCGTCTTCATTTTCCCAGCCGCGGAAGGGTTGATTCGATGACTTATGTTGCAGGGGATCGTCGTCTGGTTCTCTACCTAAAATTCCTCCGAGTCCATTGTTACGCCGCGGGTATCTACCACCACCTCTACCTCTACCTGTCCTGATACTACCTAGACTAGTGAGGCCGCTTCTATTTACACCCCTAGCGAAAGACGAACGAGACGATCCAGATCTCAATGCATTAACGTAAGTGCTACTATAATACGCCATAAGCCATTTACACAAACCCGTTTACTCCAGGAATAGAGGAAGGAAACACAACTACACTGCCGTGACCCAAGCTAATATGTGTTAATTCATTTAACACACGCCGAGTGCACACACAAGGGGTAGAACGCGCATAAATGGTCACCAACGGTCCAACACGCTCGGGCCGACATGGCCCTCGCCTACAGATGCACGCTGGTCCACTACATCTACTGGTGCACGCTGGTCCACTACATTCTACCACAGGATCAGGACCACTAGTAAAGTACGCGGCGCGGCGCCCAACGGCACCCAATGTACCACAGTACTGTTACGAAGACAATAATGTCCCGGTAGGAGCCTAAACGTAAACCTAGGGACAACCGAGGCAAAAGACCTAATTTACGTCCGTAACTACAACGAATTGTTACGCGACGTAACAATGGTCTTCGGAAAAGCCTTGGATACCACTGTGGAGCTTTTCCCTGCATTCAATAGAAATAACTAAACATACATGTGCGCTTAAAAAATGCACAAAATGCAACAGCACAACACAGTCAGCAATAACAGTCAAAGTAACCAACCCAACTTCCTATCCGAAAATAAATCAGAATTAGCATAGCCATGGTCCTATATTACATGTCAGAGGTCGATTTTAGAGACACTTTGGCTGCTAAGGTAGCGAAACAACCATAGTTACCCTGATGACCATGGCACTGCTGCGGCCACACATGGCACTATTGCCTTTTCAGCAGTGGGCCAACGAAAGAAAATTGTGCCCGACAGCGTGCCATGAATAGACGCAATGGGTGATAGAGAGTGGCGTGATAGCTGGCTGATTTATTGGCTGATAGATTGGCTGGTTAACTGGCTGTTTGGTGGGCAGGTGGTTGGTTGGTTGGTTTGTGGCGGGCGGGCGGGCGGGCGGGCGGGCGGGCAGGTGGAGGTGGGTGATAAACTGAGGAAGAGCTGAATCATTAGAAGCCATCATCCCTAAGCATATGCCAGCAATGTACAAAGTTCCCTCCCATGCCGTTATCCTGATCAATACAATTTACCTTTGTGGTGATCATCAGAGTGAAGACGCCGTCATCGCCACGAGCAGGGTCTCCATCGCCGTACACGACCCCATCTCTGAGCCCTAATCTAGGTGTGCCATCCTCGTGCTCGGGGACGCCGAAGAAGTAAAAGGCATGATCATCCAGATCATCGCGGCATAGCTTGCCCTGAATGTACACGCTCATTTTATCCAGCTCGTTGTTGTTGTTGCCATCCTTCCTGCGCATCCGCCTGCTCGCATTCTGACACTGGCCAAGCGAAGACAGCGGCATGTCGGGATTCTGGGTTCAAAATAGATTGCGAGCAGCGCTCGGTTGAAGCCCTGCGTCGACCATCAAAGGTTTCAGCTTCTCCTTCAGCTCGTTGGTGAATTTCACAATCTTCTGAGGAGTGGGCACTGAGCCTCCTGGGGCATCATCCGGCAATGCGTGTGGAGCATCGCGCAGCGTGTACATCCCGGTCTTCAACGTGGCATGACACACAAGATACTTGACAAGGAACGGGCACTGGTAGTCCTCAGTGCCGAGATCCTGGCTCTCGCTGTGCAGCTTTTCAGCGCCGGATTCGGGGCTGCCACCAAGCAGCTGTTCGTCGGTGCCATCACGGAGAATTTCGTCACCGCCAGCAAGGTCGGCTTCACGGCCGCCCTCGTTGATGACATCGAGACAGCGGGTGCAGCTGCACGTCCGCGTCGCATACCGCATCTTGTGGGAAGGGCCTCCTGGCGGGTAAAGTGTGCAGTTCTGATTGTTGCTCTTGTTGATAGGGCCCTTGCGGGATACCACGCGTGAATAAGCATCAGCCCGCTCCCTGGCCGTTGCATAATCCACTAATGGAGGCAGCGCAGACAAAAATTCTGCGTGCTGCCATTGCTCATGTTCGTCCCACTCATAACATCAATGATGCATTTTGTACTGTAGGCTTTCCTATTCTAGCCCGCAAATGTCCCGACTGACAGCAATGCCATTAAAAAGCCAAAGCTACGGAGCTTCGTCGGTTCACTGGCGTCACAATCTGCTATTCTTAGTATTCAGGAAGGCTCGCACAACAGCAGCCATCGACGCGGCAAAAAGCCTTAAAGAGTGCGCGATGAATTCATGAAATAATACAGAGGTACTCAAGTGTACCGGCCGCCATCTCGCCAGCTGCTAATTGCTTATTCTCTTATTTTCTCTTTTCTTTCAGTAAGGTAAAGGATCCTGAGTTCCTGACTGATCATTGATCAAAGCCAGTCACGCAGGCTGGCCGGTCTGCAAGCAGGTTTGCTTATTCTTCTAGCTGACACAACAGTGAAAAATTCCGCTTATGCTGCCCGATTTCACCTTTGGCGACTAGGGATTCGCCTTTGGCGACTGGGAACCCATTTCTTTGGCGACTCCGGCCTTCCCCTCGATCCCACGCCGGTCATTGCCAGAGGCAGACAGAGATTCCCATGCCAGACGGGCAGACAGAGATTGTCCATTATATATCGGCCGACGGGCCGAGTACTACTACCGGCCGTCATTACCGCGCCTAAAATCTGGCGTCGCAATTTAACGCGGTAACGCAACTTAACGCGGGTACGTAACCTTAACGATAGAATTAGGCTAGCAGCCCAGCCGGCCAGCCCCTCCTCCTCTGGCGGACTTTGTCTATAAGGAGGGGTGACATCAAGCCAAATTTGGTCGTACCCAACCCTCCGTCGTCGGCAAAAATTTGGACGGGAAGGAGGTTTTGTCGCAATTTAACGCGGTAACGTAACCTTAACGATAGAATTAGGCTAGCAGCCCAGCCCCTCCTCCTTTGGCGAACTTAGTCTATAAGGAGGGGTGACATCAAGCCAAATTTGGTCGTACCCAACCCTCCGTCGTCGGCAAAAATTTGGACGGGAAGGAGGTTTTTGGTCTTACCAAAATGAGGCCGTCGCAGGCCCGTCGTCCAGTTTGCAAAAGGAAGGAGCAGTTTGGGCATTCCCGGGACATTTTTGACACGGTCGTCTATCTTTTTGGCCGGAAGGTATTCCTAGAAGATCGTCCGTCGTCGGTTGGCACATACGTACTACGGATCCTGCAGGAGCGTCAAGACTAGGCTGACCGACCCAGGCGGTGCAGGCTGGCGCCACGCCACCGGTAGTTCTCATGGTCGAGCGAGCAATAATCCATTTGAAACGCCGCTCTCCCGCTGGCCAAGGTGCTTCTTGCTGCTGAGCCATGGCTGGGCAGCTCCCTTACAAGCTCCCCTAAGCTCCCGTATGACCATTAGAACTAGCGCCGCGCCTGGCTCCCAGGTTGTGCGGCTGCCTGTAGTGAGCGTACAACGGTGCTCTTTCCTCCTTGCTACCGTCGTCATCATCCACAATGCTCGGAAGGAGTTCCCAGTTTTGCTAGTGGAGTGCCCACCCCGCCCTCCGTCGGCGGCAACCCGGGAGTGTGGGAGCACCCAGAGATTCCACATGGGTGACATCCCCATTGTACAGTGGGGATGTCACCCCTCCTCTTCTATACGGCAATCGATAGCTCTCGTCAAGCCCGATGCAGCTGCAGCATCAAGTCGCCCGAAGCCCATTTTTCCGGCCAGATATTTACCGAAAGGTGGGCGCCGTGTGGTATACGCCGCCCAACTTACCGGCGTCGCAACTTGACCCGGTAATGATTGCCAGCTTCAGTTGACTGGAAATCGAGTTGCCATCTGACTCGACTACTAGAGTTACGGTCGGCTTTGCGCCTTCTTTTGGGGGGGCATGCGAAGCATCCCCCCCCCTTAAGCTTGTTCCTATGTCTTTTCTGCCGTGTACGGCTTTATAAGATTCGCCAATTCTGGCGAACCTAACGGTTCTTCCGAAATTGGCTCCGCCTGATGAAAGCACCGACTTCGCCACATGGGAGTTGCATGCATGCATGTTGTTGTTGTTGTTGTTGTCGCGTTCGCGTGCCATATCATCCTGGACTGGTCATTACCACTACTTGGAATGCATCCACTAAGTTGCAATCTGTTGCTTGACCGAAATGCGTGTATAAACTGGTGCATGCATAATGGAATGTAAATCTGTGAAACAATACTCACAATTGCTGCACACAGCTTGTGTACATGACCATGGTGGCAGTATAGCCAAGCTGATGCATTATAACTAGTGGTCGCGCTGACTGTTGAGCACTGACTGTCGGTCAGGCTGTTGAAGTCGTGCCAAGGATTGATGAGATAAAACACCCCTTCAGCGGGCAGACGAATACGGCAGAAGCCATTGATGTCTCTTCGTCCTTTTTCTCACCACTGGAGTCAATACAGATGGACAGGCAGTTCGCGTGTCTAGAGGGCCAGCCTGGATTTGAATGCCTCAAGACAGTTGGGCGTGAGGACCACACTGGTCAGGGTATAGTGGAGCGTGCCGTGCAAGAATTCAAGCAAGCTGCACGGAGACACTTGAGGTGACGCATCCCTTTCAGCATATGCAGCCCGCCTCATGTGGGCGTTGCGGATTTGTGCATGCCTTAACCCGTGTTTTTTTAATTAGAACGCGATATATCGCGTTGTAAGCTTTTTTTAGAACGCGTATAGCACCTAAGGAAAATTTTTTTTCATGGTTATGTATATACTTTCCTGAAAGCCCATAAATCAAAGGATTTTTTGAGCTACTCAGACCTACAAAATGCTTATTCATTAGAGAGATACACTGGTTTGAATACAGGGGGGTCTGACCATGACCGCGATTTCTTGACCCTAGGTCACAAGTCATGTGCTTATTCACAAATGGTTCATGAAAAAAATCTGGCTTCTTGCACGAGCTATGGGCAACATATGCAGGCTCTGTGAAACAAAACTCAGGCCCATTGGGCCACTGGAGCTATTTTTCATTAGCATCACAATTACAACGCAGTACAACGCAGTGGGAAACATGAGAGCCCTTGACAACATTACGCAACGACCCGAGCCCCATAAACGGGGCCATAGTGAGCTTGGAGGGTCAAAACGTTGAACATAGGCGTTGTATAAGTTATACAGCATCAAACATGCATCAAACATCATGACTGGATGACCTAATATGACTGAATCAGGCAGCCATAGCCAAAGCATCATCCACTCTCACAACGTGTTGAGCACATGCCTCGTGGGAATGGAGGTGCTGGGTTTTCATTCCATAACGCGTGCAATACTGAAAGAAAGAGGCACGTGTAATGCAAGGCTTGGATAGGTTGAGTGATCCATGAGCTTACGTGCAGGCAAAGATGACGCTGGAATGCATGCTAGCAATGGTGGCAAGATGCTAACAACACATGATTATACACCATGATTATGGGCACCCAGCTGATCTTCTTGCACAATCAACGCAGTATAAACCATCAACATCTAATCCTCACGATATATGCACGGCTTGACGACGTATACAGCACCTAAATACTGCACAACTGCAACCTGCTATGGCTGACATGCAAGCAACGTCGAGTAGGATGGCGGTCTTAGAGAGGCTGGGCAGAGGTCGGTAGAAATAAGTGGAAAACTGGCAGAAACTAGGTAGAAACACGATATACTTACGCCTGCAAGCACTATTGAGCCGGTGGCAGAGGCCATTTCCAGGAAAATACAGCATACCGTAGCAATAGCCACGGTCACGCCTTACGCTATTTGCAGGCACCATCATGCCCGGAGCTACCCAATAAAAGTCTGCACAAATCTCGGTTTAGCCGAGAGTCCGGGCGTTCGGAATGAATAAACATGTGTTAAGAAGTCGAAACACCATGGAAATACCAAGCATGGTGCCGCAGCAGACCCGAGTCTTGACGTAATAATATGTATGCCGGTTTCCAGGGTTTCCGCATGAAAGTTGGGTGAGAAACTGGAAAAAACTACGTTTCCTTTGCCCCAGTACCTCAACAAACTCGTAGAAACCTAATTATCAACCTTTGAACGCATCATCATGGTCGTGCTACCCAACAGCCACTGAAATTCGCGCGAAAACTGTCGAGATCTACCTGCCGCCATCGCCGTCGTCTTCACCTTCGTCCCGCAAAAATGCCTGATTTCAGTGGTACATATTTGTTTGCAGCTGTCACAAAAAAAATACCAAAAATACCAGGATTTTTTCTTGAATTCTATGAGATGTTTCTGACCTATCTTGAAAGTTTCAGACCAAAAATCGCATGTTTAATAGGTTTGCCACGTGTCAGATTACAACGCGATACATCGCGTTCTAACCCTACAACGCGATGTATCGCGTTGTAAAAAAACACGGGTTAATCGGCGTGTGTTGTTGTCCATTCCTTCTCGCAATGTGGTGATAACAGCTGAGGGATTGTGCACAGCACGGCCACTACCCACCAGAGATAGAAGAGGAGTGGGCACGCCATTTGCAGGGTAGATTTGCCAACCTGGTACGAAGGGATACACGTAGGCCGGTTACCGCCTATAGTGTAGGAGACCTGGTTTGGGTGCATAAAGAGGGCCCCTTTGGAAAGAGGGGACAGTGGAATGGTCCAGCCACGGTAGTGTCCGTGGATGGGAGTGTGCGCAAGGCCGTTGTTTCCTTGCAGGACAAGCAACACTGTCAAAAATGTCATGCTGTGACCATGGGAGGTTGTTGATATTACATTAATAATGATGACCTCATTTACGACTTTGTCATGATGGAAATATTTTGTCAACCACCATGGCTGAAAGGTGCCATTTTCTAGAATAGTGGTGGTCAGAAAAGATGTCTGGCGTGTAGCCCAGCCACCACCTATATGGCTGGTCGGCAGGACCACAACATAATTAACTTAACATGACAGCTAGGCAACACTTAACCAGTGCTAGATGCTGCCTGCTGGCAAATCATGGTTGTACCATGGCAGACAGAATTAGGTACGCCTAGCTGACGGTCCAGGTGCCACGAATTGAATTATTGGCGCCTGTCCTATATGGGCCATGCGCCACATGACACGACATGGATTGTACTACAGTGCCGTATAGTGACCAGGCACATATATATTAAAAATATAATTACTTACAGCAGAGTGAAATCACTCAAACCAAAGGAAACGCCCAGCTATAAACCTATATACAGAGCCATGTCAAAGCTCTATACTACGATAAGACCAATGGAAACGCCTAACGGGAGGAACCTAATAGCCCTGCTGCACCGCAAAATCAGCCCGCGTACGGCGGAGCATGATGTCAGCCATGGCCCGAGTCAGCGCCACCGACAAGCGCTGACGCCAATATGACGTCCAGGTCCGCGCCGACCATGGGGCCCGCTGGCCCTCCAGGTCCAGCCGGTCCTCCCGGAGCCGGCAACACTCCTTGAAGAAGGCGGAGGTCAGGGGCCCCATGGCCCCAAACTCCTCCAGGACAAAGGGCACCACACGATGGTGCCCGACGTCGCCGTAGGCCAGGAGCTTGGCCCGCTCCGCCCGGTCCGCCGTGTAACCTGCCGTAAGGGAGGCCCCAGCCACGTGGCTAAGAGCCAAGGGCCGCGCCACCGAAACGTCAATAAGCAGATGCCGGCCACCCCCCTCAAAGTCCAGCACCACGATGTCAGGCCGGTGGTTGGGGGAATAGAAGGCAGCGCCATCCGCATCCTCGGACCGGATGTTCGCGTGGGGGAAAACCGACCGAATCATGGCGAGCACCACCGTCAGGAGGACAGTGTGCAAATACAAATACCAATTCTGATTCTGTTGGCCCCCCATGCAGGCAAGGTAGTGAGTCCCCGTGGGATCCAGCGGCTGCCCACAGCTACCACAAGGCCGCCCGGCCGGAACAAGAGGCTGCGGGGCAAATAGCTGGTGCCGGAGCGCCACCGAGTAGTGGCTGGGAGCCAAGGCGAATGGGGGGGCCATGGGAAGAGCACGAAGGTACGCCGAGCCCACACTCCGCAAGGAAAGCGAGAACAGCCACGCACGTCCCTGGCACATATATATGAAAAGACTCATAACTTTCTACCTAGAGCTCAGATCAAGGTGATTCTAGTGGCAAAGTTGTAGCCAAACATGAGCTCTACGCAGTCATACTGGCGATGTAGGTTGTTCTGACTTAACTACGGACTACCCGAACTTTATCTAGATTAGTAAGTGCTAGACTTGTCAGGCATATTGGGGCATATTCCTGACATGCCCCTTGCACCAAATGCCGTATACAAGCTCACCCCCCCTGGCAAGTAACACATGGATAGTGAGGGTAGTCGGGTATAAAGAAACCCAAGCTCTCCCCCCCTTACACGGCTAACCCGGTCATGCTGAAAGGAGAAATAGGCAAGAGTAGCAGTTGGAGCTAAGGGTCACATGGCCCCCAAGTGGCCCTTGGAGTGCGCCAGGTGAAGAACAGGGTGCCCCAGGTCACGTAGAAATACTGGAAAAAAAAAAAAAACAAGGACTGGATCCAGCTCGGCCCCGTGTGTAGATGCCCCTGGAAGGGTGCCCCCCTTGGAGTAATAATCAGCAGAAATCGTGGACGTAAAAGCTGGTAATGGCAGGAGTCGCTCTGGAATCATTTATCAGGAGCTGGCGACGACCGCAGTGGGTGTGAGCAGCTACAGGCACCTAGCTGCAGTGACTACTAACCGCTGACTAGGCGGCTGCATACTGCTGGCTGGTGGCATTGATGCTGGTCTGAAGTGGCGATTTGGCTGGCAGGTACGTGCAGCTGGCTGCAACTACTACTAAGAGCTGATCAGGCTGCTGTGTGTTGCTGGCTGCTGCGACTGTGTGCTGCCATGCTGATGGGGTGCTGGTAGGTATCTGCAGCTGGTTGCAACAACTACCACAAGCGAGTCAGGCTGTGGTGTGTGGCTGACTGCTGCTACTATATCCTATCATGCTGTATGGCGCGTGCTGGGTACTGCACTACGGCTGCGTGCGGCAGTTGGCTGTCACTGGCCACTTAACTAATGACGGCTGCTGCGGCTGGCGAGCGGCATTTAAACGGGCTGTTTCCCATTGAAGAAAAGCCAAGGGTGCGAGAGGAGAACCAGGTGGATGCTGCAAGATTTCCCCGCACCGACGTGGGATGGAGCATTGTAGTTGATGCCGTTGTAGTGGTCCGTGCATAGCTGCTCATGTACGATGGTGCTTCCAAACCATGGCGACTGGCAAAAAATCTGAATAATGCTTGGCTGGAACTAGGAAAAAGAAACCCCATGTCGCCTGGAAGGTGGCCCACCGTTTACAACATTTGTGGTCGCTTTATATAGGCGCCATCAAGCTCGTTGTATTCTCAGAAGAACAAAGGGGTCTTGGGCTTTGCAAGGCTGGTCACGGCTGGCAACCGGTAGTCACCCAGGGTAATAAAATAAAGCGTGAACCGCTGCGCCCAAGTGCCGACAATGTAGAAATCTGAATGTTTAGTGAAGCTCATGCAAGAGGTCGTTTAAGGTCGAAATTCGGAGCAAACAGGGCCTGCCGCAAGAAAATTCGTAGCCGACGCAATACTCCACGGAATGACGCCGGACTTGGTTCAATAGATGCGCAATTTGATGCTGATTCCGTGGACATGTTGAGTGGCACCAACGGATTAGAATTCCGAAAGTTCTTGCCGAAATGCTGCCCAGGCAAAAATTTGCCCGATTTGGAAAGATCACAACCCCCCTCATTCCGATGCCATGTCAAAAATGTCATGCTGTGACCATGGGAGGTTGTTGATATTACATTAATAATGATGACCTCATTTACGACTTTGTCATGATGGAAATATTTTGTCAACCACCATGGCTGAAAGGTGCCATTTTCTAGAATAGTGGTGGTCAGAAAAGATGTCTGGCGTGTACCTAGCCCAGCCACCACCTATATGGCTGGTCGGCAGGACCACAACATAATTAACTTAACATGACAGCTAGGCAACACTTAACCAGTGCTAGATGCTGCCTGCTGGCAAATCATGGTTGTACCATGGCAGACAGAATTAGGTACGCCTAGCTGACGGTCCAGGTGCCACGAATTGAATTATTGGCGCCTGTCCTATATGGGCCATGCGCCACATGACACGACATGGATTGTACTACAGTGCCGTATAGTGACCAGGCACATATATATGAAAAGACTCATAACTTTCTACCTAGAGCTCAGATCAAGGTGATTCTAGTGGCAAAGTTGTAGCCAAACATGAGCTCTACGCAGTCATACTGGCGTTGTAGGTTGTTCTGACTTAACTACGGACTACCCGAACTTTATCTAGATTAGTAAGTGCTAGACTTGTCAGGCATATTGGGGCATATTCCTGACAAACACCACATCCCGTGGAGCAAGCTCAAGCACTATCAACCGAACACAAGTGCGTGGGAGCGCCTTCTGCACTACTACGAGGACGCGGACAACTTCTTGCGGCCTCCACCAGGTGACGTGATTGCCCCTCTTTTACCCATGCCTGCCTCTGACCCTATGCAAATTGTCAGGGTTTTAATATAAACCCTGCATGTGCCCGTTTGCCAGCCTATGTTATGTTGTGGCCAATCTTCTGTATTTTCTGGCCAAGGATATTATTAGGGCTGAGTAGGGCTTGCCGTGTTCTTTCCGGCGGTACTTTTCTTATGACGGACAGTTGAGTATGCACAAATATATTAGGTGCCGAAGTTAGGATTAATTCGGCTCTACCTTGTGGTTGCATGGTACGACTTGTAGGGCGTGAGTATCTCGTGCCATTTGGCGGTGGCTAACTCCTAGCGCCGCGCAATAGTGGGGTCAAATATTGGTGCCGAATATTCGCATCATTGCCTAGTGGATTTTGTGTGCCAGTTGTTCAAGTCGAGACACTTTATGTGTTAAGTTAACGTAGGGATAATGTGTGCAGCCGACATTGGACATTGTTTAAGAGGTCGGCGTGCACCTTTTCACGTTACCTGATGGTGGGCCAGTTGCCTTGTGGCTTGGCAATGGACACCGGTCACGGTCCTTAAATTCTATATATGCGTCTTTTATTGTATTAATGAAATGAGTTGTGCCGCAACATTTGAGCTCATTCGTTGACGCATTATTATTAGGATTTTTGACATGGTATCGGAGGGAAAGTTCCACACCTTTGAGACGACTTTGAACGACATTCTTGTGACCATGATGAAGCCATTTTACCCTGCCGGCGCATATAATTGATGGCGGCAGCGTTGTTACGTAATTTCGTGAGCAATGTCGTGAGGATTCATACGTCGCAGCATTTTGAATTTGAAGTTCGGCGGAACGGGCAGAAATTTCATGGGTCGACAGGCCTGGGCCAGCGCAGCCACGCAGGCGAGTTGTTATATGTGTCAAAGCCAGCGGAACTTTCATGTTTCGGGTTTGCTGTGGGCTGGCGCCGCCTGGCGTTGAGCCCCACATGGCGAGGTCAAGGCTCTGGTTCCAGCTGGGTGCAGACTTTTTTCTCTTTTTCTGTACCAGTGACCTGCGCATCAACATGTGGCTCGGAGCGGACGTCGGCTGGAATTTTGCGAGCGACCTGCGCAACGGATTATCGCCATTTTTGGTGGCGCAGCCTGCGGAATTTCCTGCATTTTTTGTCGACGAGGACTGCCTGCCTGCCGGCTTTTTGTTGGCGATGAAGATGTTGGCCAGGAGTGCCAGCATGGCCTCTCTTTTGAAGCTGGCTATGCCAGTGGGTTTTTGATTTTGAAGCTGGTCAGAAGTACCAGTGAGCTGCATGTTATTTTAGAAGCTCTAAGCCAAGGGAGCTTCTGACATTTTAAAGCTGACAAAAATATTTGCCCCCACTTATTTCTTGAGGGGGGGTGTGTGGCATGAGACTGTCTCGCGACGACATTTGTGGGGCCTAACGTGGCCTGTGGTCTGTATTGACCTACTTTGGGATGTATACGCGCCTGCTTTGCATGCAAACTTGGTGGTCAGCTGTGTTTTTGAATGGACGAGGCAAACTAGCATGTGCAGCCTAGTGTTTTGGCCAGTCTGGAGGTTGGGATCAGTCCAACCTGTTATGGGAGCGCTCTGGGGGAAGTTCTTGGTTGACTTTCCATGCTCGGGACCTGATCATTCCCGGGAGTTTGTTGGCACGACGGCGTGCCAGCGTGGGGCCGTGGAGGCCTTGGGACAGTGGTGGTCCATTTTAGGGCTATTGGTAGCCTGATGGGGCAGTGTTTGCCCATGTGTGCTATTCCTGGCAAGTGTAGTTGTTGTGACTTATTGCTGTGTTTCTGCATCAGACCTGGGACGCTGGGGCTGTCAGTTTATACCTCTAGGGACGCCTGGATGTATTTTGGAAGAGACACAGGCATGTAGCACCTTTGTTGTTCTGACCAGGATGGCATTTTTTCCAGTGAATTTGTTGCTGGATGGTTCCTTGGGAGGGGCTTCCCGGGTAAGGGGGGTTGCTGGGGTATGTTGTACCCGGCAAGCCCTACCCTAGTTGAGGGGGGACTTGACGTTCATTGGACCCTGCACTGGCAACGTGCAAGGGGGGTGTCAGGGTTTTAATATAAACCCTGCATGTGCCCGTTTGCCAGCCTATGTTATGTTGTGGCCAATCTTCTGTATTTTCTGGCCAAGGATATTATTAGGGCTGAGTAGGGCTTGCCGTGTTCTTTCCGGCGGTACTTTTCTTATGACGGACAGTTGAGTATGCACAAATATATTAGGTGCCGAAGTTAGGATTAATTCGGCTCTACCTTGTGGTTGCATGGTACGACTTGTAGGGCGTGAGTATCTCGTGCCATTTGGCGGTGGCTAACTCCTAGCGCCGCGCAATAGTGGGGTCAAATATTGGTGCCGAATATTCGCATCATTGCCTAGTGGATTTTGTGTGCCAGTTGTTCAAGTCGAGACACTTTATGTGTTAAGTTAACGTAGGGATAATGTGTGCAGCCGACATTGGACATTGTTTAAGAGGTCGGCGTGCACCTTTTCACGTTACCTGATGGTGGGCCAGTTGCCTTGTGGCTTGGCAATGGACACCGGTCACGGTCCTTAAATTCTATATATGCGTCTTTTATTGTATTAATGAAATGAGTTGTGCCGCAACATTTGAGCTCATTCGTTGACGCATTATTATTAGGATTTTTGACACAAATGTCTGCCGAAGCTCGGGAGGTAGAGGACGATGAGCATGTTGAGGATACCATGGTCCGGATTCTCCCGATTTCTGGCCTGCGCTGGTTGTCTCTTTGATGTTGAGGAGGACGGTGATCTGGTGGCACTTGCTGCAGATGTGCAGACCTTAGCTCGCGAGCCCCCTGCTGACCTGCGCGAGGGTAGTAGGGAGGGCATTACCCCTGCCGTTAGCCAGGGTCCGGCTGCCGTTAGTCAGCCTCGCCGGGGTGGTGGGTTGCTCAGCAAGATTGTTCTAGGGCTGCGCCGGGACAATAACTAGGGGTTAGGCTCCCTTCGCCGCCCACCACAGACTGCAGGCGCCCCCCCTCAGCTGGGCCCGAGCATTGCAGTCATCTCTTCCTTGTTGACCACTAGGGCGCTGAATTGTGGGCTCCTCATTGATACCCAGGCCCAGGTCTCTATTATCGGGGCCAATTGTGTAGACTTTCCTTTGCTGCCCTCTCATTGGACTCAGGTCACTGATTTTGCTAGGTCAGGGTCCTACAAGGTCCTGGGGGAATTTCCCCTTAACCATACTTGGCGCAGACACGCCCATGTGTGTGGTAGAGGGGTATGATTAATTAATTAGGAACATAACTCCGTTGGGAGTATATGTAGCACATAGCCCTGAGAAGGGGCATATGAGCCTATAATACATTCTAAGCTACTTCCTGCAAGGGTGGGAATGTAAACAACACTTGCTCTAGGTGCACCAGGGCACCCGCACCCTCATGGTCTATCACGCTATGCCCGGGTAAGGGGGGAGCATGCCTGTGAGGGGGAAGATGGGCCCGCCTTATAACTTATTAGGACAGCCGTTCTTGACGCTACCCGGGGTTACAGTGAGCAGCACACAGCTGTCCCGAGCGGGGTTTGGCTGCATGCGATTGAATAATTTTTCCCTCGATGTCGCTGCTCGGGGTCTCTCATTGCCTATGGTGGCTGCCATGAAAGGGGTAGAGTACAAGGATTCTGAATTGCCTCCTGCCCGCGATCTTCTCACCCCTAAAGCCCTCACCCCTGACAGTTTGGGGATAATTAGCTTCCACGATGTTGCCACTGAAAGCCCCATGTCCTTCCATGATGTTGCTAGGCACGTCTCAACCGAGGAAGGGCTAGACAATACCCAAGGGGCTATGCTGGCTGCAGGGGAACGATGGTTAGGACTGGGTTGTGTGGAGCCAGTGGACCTAGTCCCAAGGGATGGCCGGTTGCTTCGTTTCAAATGGACCTTCCAGATGAAGCCGGTTCCCGGCACTGACAGGAAAGTAGAGTTTGCTAGACCTGTGGTGCTAGAATTTTCTGGATCTTCTGACCTGCCCTCCTCAGCCCTGACTGCCCCGGGCTTAAATAAAGACACTTGGCGATTGTTAGTGTGCTTTCATCTCGGGCGCCTCAACAAAGGTTTGCCGCATGGCTCCGCGGTGCTGGATTTTTCTAAGGCCTTCCTTAACGGGGATTCAGATGAGACGGCTAAATTGTGGGAGGGCACCACACCGCTGTATGTTAGGACACCCAAGATGTGGGAACCTATTGTGGGCAAGAAGTTCATGAGGTTGGTGAAGGCTGTGGATGGGACCGTGGCCGGGCCGCGGGCGTGGCGCAAGAGTTTAGAGCACCTTCTACTTAACCGCGCACGCATGATGTACAGCGACCTGGACCCCTCCTTGTTTGTTGGTGTCTGGAAGGGGGAGCTCGTGTTTGTTTTCGTGCATGCCGATGACTGTGACTGCCTGGGGCCACGGGAGTGGATTGTGTGGTTCCATTCGCTCGTGCACTCAGTGTACCCTGTGGGCATGCTCGTCTTTAGGGAGCCGGGCAAGATCGTGCCCTTCATGGGCATGGACACTATTCTCGATCACGATGAGCAAGGGCAGTGGGTCATGTTGTTGCATCCTAAGGGTAGCTATGTCCCCGACCTGGTCAAGGAGGTCATGGCTCGCACTGGGCCTATCCTTCCCTCTGAGTGTGGTGCACTGCGTGGCAAACTCAATTGGCTTGCGTGTACCACGAGCCCTGACTTGGCTGTCCTTAGTCGGTTGACAGACGATGTTCTCTGCTTGTTGGCCCGCCCGGTTGTAGCTGAGTATGTGCAGGCCTCACCGGGGTTGGTCCTGCAGGGTGTTGACTGGGACAAGCCCATCGAGCTAGGGGCTTATTGTGACAGTTCTTTGGATGCGCGGGTGCTCACCAAGATGCGTGGTAGGTGTGCGGCTGTTAGCTATATCTCAAACGCTGACCAATCTGCGCCATCCTCCATCTTTGCGTGGTTCTCACGTCTACACCGCCGTGTGTATGTGGGGTCGGACACCGCCGAGGCGCGTGCGTATTGCGAGGCTGCAAGTGAGCTCGCGTATTTCCACGCGCTACTCTGCTGGATCCTCAAGCTGGGCGGTCTCACCACACGCATCGATCGCGTCATGCGCACCGACAGCCAAGCGCTGGTGGACTTCATTGAGAACCCCTACGCTCGCACGAGAGACCTTGACTTCCTCCGGGTGAAGGAATTTTCTGATGCGCTCCATACCGAGCACGTGGCAGGCGACCAGAGTTGCTCGGATGCTCTTACCAAGCTCTATAGCTCCGCCAAGGCACAGTATACTCTTCTTAGGCACCAAATGAACAATATGTCGCTGGGTCAGCCACGGCACTAGTTGAGATGTCGTGGAGTGTGAATGGCCCCTTGACTCGGGTTTTACCTTGGTAGGTTTTCCCGGTAGCGATGCTCTGGTGTAATTTGTTTGGCTGGGGATTACCCTCCAAAACCATGTGGGGCCTAAGGTGCGTTCATGATGGCAAGGCCTGCGCGGCCGTAGTTCTTACAGATTTGAGTACGCAGTCCTATTGCCACATGAAAAAAGAAAGGGCTGGAGTTGCAATCTGTTGCTTGACCGAAATGCGTGTATAAACTGGTGCATGCATAATGGAATGTAAATCTGTGAAACAATACTCACAATTGCTGCACACAGCTTGTGTACATGACCATGGTGGCAGTATAGCCAAGCTGATGCATTATAACTAGTGGTCGCGCTGACTGTTGAGCACTGACTGTCGGTCAGGCTGTTGAAGTCGTGCCAAGGATTGATGAGATAAAACACCCCTTCAGCGGGCAGACGAATACGGCAATATTCCCAGCTAATGGATATTTGTAAATGGTTCTAGAAGCGTCTAGAAGCATTGTGCAACGCTGGCGTAACGCTAGTTCAGTGTGCCTCTTGGAAATCGCTAATGCACATGAAATGTGATTGGTGCAATGACGATAAGGCCTATCGCAATCTTGGGGTTGCACACATGACTTGTAACCATATAAATTGATAATAAACCCAGGCACCTAGTGCCGCATTCTTGCAAGCATCATTCTCAATCTCAACTCACTATCAGCAGTAATCATGTGTGTGATATGCCACCTTAAAATGTGAATGAAAGGTGCGGTCCTTTACGGCACCGCCACCTTCACGACAGGCAATCCGGCCCAATCAGCCGATTCTTGAGACAATGCTTTATCATCAAAGCAACCAAAAGACCTTTCAATTCCAATGAGATACATGACGAATTACAAAGACTGTCGAGTTGTAATGTTGTAGTTATAAGAGTTAACGCCAAGCGCATTGGCGTGATCCTGATTCGGCATTTCTCTGCGATTCCAGCGGCACCGGAACGAGTTCATTCCGACAAGTATCAAGAAAGTTATGGCGTTCCGACTTCCCGGTCGCGCGCGAGCGCGAGCCGGCTGTTCTTCTAAGTCGGACGTGAATATTTGCCGACGACATATGGGGTCGACAGTAATTCCTGGGCTGACAGGAATTAGGTGCTGAACCTACGACGGTATTGGATTAATACGTCGTACGCAGGAAATAGGAACCTTAACCTGTGGTCTGTTGGTACCGCAGGCCTAGTCCTGGACTTCTAGGTGCAGATGCAATAATCACTGTGGTGACTGTACTCTGTGGTCACTGTGCCTGTATGGCAGACCTACTGTATAGGATCTGGGCGCTGTACAGGTTGTGAATACTGTACTGGGAGTGTTATTACTGAGCAGGCCTCCTAGGCTGCTCAGGGCTAGCAAAGCACAGTGCACAAGTATATAAAGAATAGGCCAGTGCCAATTGGGCATCTCTTGCGAGCCCGCCTCACGTGTGTTGCCTTGACTTGGCAAACTCGTGTACAAGCCTCAAGTGTGTGAGCGTTGTAACATTATCCAATTTTAACAAAGCTCCGTTTCCAACCATATTCACATATTGCTGCATTGCAACCATATCCTTTACATTGCGTTTGCTAAGAACGTTAACTCAAATTACAAACAGTCTCAGCGGAACGGCCAGGAGGGTCGTTGCTGGTTGCGGTGTGCAGCGTTGACGACGCGAGGAGCTCGTCCGGTGGTGAATGGTGCAGGAAGAACAACGGCAGCAGAATTTCCGGTTTCGGCAGTCTGCTGGGGGTTCAATTTCGCCTGAATTGCGTCGTGTCGTTCGAGATTTATCTTTATTGCTTGCAGATCGTCCGCCTGTTAATCGCAGCTTCGTGCAATTCGTCGACGACCAGGTCGAAGATTGGGAGCGAATTCTGCGACACGTCCAAACCATCGTCATTCCGGAGCACCGGAGCATCGACGACCTCGAGCAAGAGCTTCACGGTTTGGTCGGCATCCAGACGGTGATTGCAGCAGTAGCTGAGCGGGTGCGTGCGGAGTTGGCGGTTAGGCGAGGAGAGGCTGCGGAGGCGGCTGGTGCAGTGCGACACGAGTTCGTGCCGGCAGCAACGGGTGCGGGTGTACCACGTACTTTCGCAGGCGTAATCGGCGACGAGGGTGTTGCAGCGGGGCCAGTTCGACGTGAACGACGCGGAGCGGAGCACTACAGGCGGCCTGCAGAGGTCGGGGCGACAGCGGAAGCCATCACCGGAGGACAGCGTGCGGCACGAGTCGGCAGGTTTCCGGAGCGAGCAAGGGTTCCTTTTCAGGAACTGCCCCAACCCCTTCGCGTTCGTGTGACGCGTTGGGAAGAGTTTGCCCCTCTTGGTTACGATAGTGACCTTGAGGTGGGAGCAGTGGGCGTCGCTGGGCTAGGCGACGAGGCGCTTGGTGACCACGAGGTGCCAAGATACAATCCGCGGGGTGCCAACGACGGGTTGTCACCTGTCTACTATACTAACGGTGACGATTCTGTCATCGCGGGCCGACAGCGGGTCGACGACGGCGCAGCGGGTAGCAGGGTGCCAGAGCTGATTGTGGTGAGCGACAGCGACAGCGACAGCGACAGCGACAAGGAGAACCAGGACGCGCCTGCGGGTGACCGTGGTGGTCTTGCCTGAGTGGTAACACTTGGCATTTTCCTTTCTTGTTCAGTAGCTTATATTGCTTTAATTGCTGCTTGGCCACTTGGCTGGCTGTAGCAGATCTGAACAGAGGCCATCATGAGTGAGGGTGCTATTGACCAACACGCGCGCCTTATGGGCTTTGCGCGGCGCGGCGCTGGGATGGATGGACAAGATGGACGCGATGGACGCGGTGGACGCGATGGACGCGGGGACGGCCAGGCGCTGGGAGACCAGGCTGCGGTGCCAGATGATCAGAGCCAAGGATCGCAGGGTGGTCAGAACGCGCCAGCCGCAGATCAAGCGGCACCTAAGCGACCGACCGTGGCTGAGGGGTACGCGGTGCTAGGCCAGTTTAATTCAGTCCATCAAGGACAATTGGCAGCCCCGGGACGCTGAGAGGATGTTAGAGGACATGAACTTGTACACGGAGATATACACCGGTGACAAGCTTCGCATCCTGGCGTCCAGTGCCTACATAAGGCAGTCGGCGAGGCGGCTGTTTAAGTTTGTTCGGGAGCGACACGCGGCGGGGGACACCTGGGCGGCGTTTATGACGCGACTCAGGGTGTTCCTGAGTGACAAGAGGACCATAGATGGGTCCCACCTGAAGCAAGAATACCTGGACTACAAGCCCATCAAGGGGCAGCTAGTGGTCCACGCCTTTGAAGACTTCGTCAAGCTGAGGGAGGACGCCATGGCCAAGGGATTCTTCGTGGCAGATCGGATGGCCATGGGCGACTTTCTCAAGTCGCTGCAGTTGGATCCGGTCACCATGGATAATGTGACCATCCACATGCGACAGGTCCATGGCTGGGCAGCCATGACGGACCAGTTGTATGAGTGTTTCAGCGGCAAGTACGTGGGTGGTAAGCGCCCTCGTCAAGGGGACGAGGAGGCCGCTGAACCTGCGGTTAAGTCCATGAGGGGATCGGGCCACGAGGGCCCAGCGCCCTCGAGAGGGCCTGAGACCTCTTCAAGGGGTCGAGGAAGGTCCAGGAGGGGGCGTGACAGAAGGGCTGGACGGGGGACCCCGCCGAAGTCGGGACATCCACAGTCCCAGTTTGACTTCAAGAGGGTGGGTGGTCCTCCCAAGGCTGGGCCCAGCAGTGGGACCTCACGGGACATCAGTCAGGTGGAATGTTATTTCTGCCAAGGGAAGGGTCACTTCAGGAATGAGTGTCCCTCGTACCTGAGGCAGGAAGGTCAGAGCAAGCCAGCTCAGGGTGGCAGCAAGGACAAGGCTGGACCATCCCAGGATAGCTGATCTCAATGCATTAACGTATGTGTTACTATCTTCGAGCTCTGCTATGGCGGTGGTGGCTTCTGACGAAAATGGCTGACGGCGGTATGGCTGACGGCGGAGTTCAGATCTTTTGCGTCTGAGCCCCAAATTCGGTCAGACCACTTGCATTCGATGCGCCTTTCTAAGACGCACTTGCCAGTATAAACGGTTACGGCTGCCACGCAGTATAGACAAAGTTACGCACGTGACCAGCTATGACGACTACCAAAGCAAAACGAGGGCTGGAAAAGGAGCTGGCACAGCTTCCCAGCGCCCAGCCCAACCCTCTCGCCCTCGCCATTGTTCAGCCGCCAGGCTTACCCGCCAAACCCTCGCCAAGCGCCTCGCCTGAGCCCAAGAAACCATGCCACGATCGCCACAAATGGAGCAAATTCTTGCCCGGCGACGGAATGTTCTCCCTCCTCGAGTGGCAGCAGCTGTCGCCGCAGGAAGTCGTCGAAGTTCTCCAGTTCCTCACACAGGAGCGGAAGCTCTTTGTGCCCTGGACAAGGGCGGCTATCGACTACCGCGACACGTCCTGGCTCTACACCTGTGCCGAATCCCGCCAACGCGAGTCTATCTTGACCAGCTACTACCAGCGCAGCTTCGGCGCCATCCACAGAGAACTTTGGAACGCACTCAACGCCCCAGCCCCCGCACAGCCGGCAGCCCCATCGGCTTCCTCCCTCTGCAAGGATGACATCCGCGCAGTGCTGGAGGAGCACGTGACCTGGCCGCTGGCCGAGAAGATGACCTCGCTGAACACCACGCTCAACACGGTCGAGGCCCGGGTCTCCAACGTGGAAACCAAGGTCGTCCACAAGCTACAACCACAGTTCACGGCGCTACACACCGCGGCGCAGGCTTCGGAAACGCATGCTGCACTTGTCTCTCGCCTTAACCAGGTGGAAGGCAAGTGCGGCGTGCTCATGAAGAAGCTTGAGGCCATCACCGCCCACACCGAGGCCCTGGCCACACAGGTCCCAAAGCTAGCGGAGCAGACGGCCACCATTGCCTCCCAGCCACCCCGGCAGGATGCTGGTGACCTCCCGCTCTCCTACGCGGACCTGCTGCGGACAGCGACCGCCTCCACCACCGACGCCATCGCCACGAAGCTCCAGGAGCTGGAGGACCACCGCCAGGCCCAGCAACGGGAGGTCACCGATCGCGCTCGCCGCGAGTGCCGAGTGGTGCTACGTCGCTTCCCCCAGAAGCCAGGTGAGACGTCAACCTCCCTTGCTGACGAGATCAAGAAACAGCTTCTTACCCTCATGGGCCTGGTAGGTGAGGTAGAACTGCGTGGGTGCCACCGCCTTCCCCACTCACGGGACAAGGCGGCCACCCCACCAGTCCTGCTCACCTTCCTCTCCCCTGAGGATAAGCAGCGGTTCCTCTCTCGTCGCAAGCGGTTGCACGACCTCACCTGGACGCTGGATGACGACCTAACCCCCGCTCAGCAACAGCAGCGACGCGACCTGTGGCCGGAATACCTCCGCCATAAGCAGGACCCCCAGAAGCCCAAGGTGTACTGGAGGGGCGGGGACCTGATGATCAACCACAAGATGTGGACGCCCCCAGCGGGCTAGAATAGCAATAGCCCTAGCTTGTAACCATTGGAGTCACTGTCGCTAAGGCAGCCATGCCTAGAATGTTTGCCTAGCTGTGCCAACAAACCTAGTCACGTGCCGCCAACGCACGGTACACAACCAGCCATAGCCTTAGCCTAGTTCTAGTACAGCCATGCTACGCCCTGGCTATGTTCAGATTACTTGCCCACGCTCCTTGCTATGACATGCTCACATGGGTCTTATTGCACCCACAGTTTGCCGGATCGTTAGCCTGTCCTTTAGCTAGCCGCGCCCGATTGCAGCTGTGGCATGCCTTTGGCATGAAGGAGACTGGGGGTCTCTGCCCTTTCTCCTGTAGTGCACACACAGGGATTAAAAGCACTTCGGTGCTCCGTGACTCCCCAACGGGAGCACGAGTTTAATTAATTAATTAATCCCAGGATAAGGGCAAGGGCAAGGCTGCTGATCATTGACTTGAGCCTGCACACATCCCTGAACCCTGGAGGGTGCCCCCAGGGGTGTGTAATGTAGCTGCTAGTGACGGCAGTGAGGGGCAGCCCCATGCTCTAGTGACAGAGCCTATTGGACACGATGGGGCAAGCTTGGTTACCACAGAGAGTATGCCAGCTGTAGCTGCAGTGGTTACTCGCCAACGTGCCCGCCATGGCGGTGCTGAGCCTGAGGTAGGACCTGGTGATGTGGACCCAGGTGGATCTCAGAAGCATTCTGACCGTGCAGGACTGGCACAGGATGGTCAGGATGAGGGTAGGGCTGGAGACAGTCTGACAGGCACGACCCTGGTGCCTCCTGTACATAAGGGATCTGTACATACCTTGAGTGCTGATAATGACAATAAAAGATTTTCTATCTTGTATGACATTGCCTCAAGGTTGCATACCATGTTTGGCCATGCAGCTCAGTCTTTGCAAGTTGCTAGACGGCTGGGAGGAAGTGAGTTTTACTCCATCTGCCAACAGGTTGCTCAAGCTTGCAAGTGCAGGCTAGTTGCTAGAAAGCCCAAGCAGTCTCATGCCAGGACTCCTATTTTGCAGCCAGGCCATGTGCAGGTAGATATTCAGAGAATCAGGGGTTTGAAGCTGCTGGTGGCAGTGGATAGATATACCAAGTACAAGACCCTAGAGATCCTGCCTGACATGGAGAAGCCTACATTGATTGCTGCTCTGAAGTTGACAAGGAGCAGATACCCTGGGTTGGAGTTGTTGCAGTGTGACATTCAGTTTGAGTGCTGTGAGAACCTGCCAGAGTTTCCAGAGTTGCTGATTACACCCAGGGAGAGCCACGGCCAGCAAGGGGTGGTGGAGAGAGCCATCCAAGAGATCAAGACTGTGCTGCTGGTGGAGAGGATTCCAAGGACGTCATCTGCCATTGTGACATCTGCATGGCTACGTTCTGTGGAGGATAGGCTGAACCTCAGGACTCCCAATGATGTTCTTTGGTGACATTGCCATCAATCCTCTTATGCTGCATACCAGGATGCTGCCAGCTGATGCTGAGCAGGCATGGAAGGAGAAGCTAGAGGCCAAGTTCCTCAAGCTGAGGCAGAAAGACAAGGGCTGGAGTGTCCTAGAACCTAACGTTGGACAACAGGTTGTTGTGTGGAAGGAACCAAGCTTTCCAGGGAAACGTGGCAGCTGGCATGATGGGGTGGTGACCCGAGTAGAAGCCGCTGGCCATAAGTGCTGGGTGGCCATTGATGGCTCCCAAGCAGTGCACCGTCTGTCCTGGTCAAAGATCCGTCCCCGGGGAGGTAATCAAGGAGACCTCTTCCAGGTGCCCGCTGGTGTACAAGGCGGGGGTGACGTGGAACTTCCTGATCAGGGTGCTACAGCTGTATCGAGCCCTCAGGGTGACCCTGGCCCGGCCCCTGGGGTATACCTTCACATACGGTGGTTGGGCAAGCAGGCGGACAGGCTGCACCTCCGGCACGGCCCGACACCAGGCCTAGGGGTGTGCGTCTATCAGATATTGTACAGGCTTTGCAAAGAGCCAAGAAGGAGCCTAAGGTGTCCAAGCTTGTCCAGTTGGATGAACCTGAGGTAGCTGCCATGGAGATAGATACCAATGCACAGGTTTCTGTCATGGGACCTCAGCATACAGGAGAACTGCTGGTCGGAGAACCAAGTTGCCCCTGGGTGTCTGATTTCAGTGGTAGGACGCATCTAAGGGTGTTGGGAGAGGTTACTGCCCCTGTCATGGGTGTGGATGTGACCTTCCTTGTCCTAGAGGACTATGATGGCCCTGTGATTTTGGGTCAGAATTTTCTGGGCAATCCTGGGATTTCTATCAGAGCTACAGCTCTGAAAAGAGATGGCTGGGGGATGATTCCCCTAGAAAATTTCAGGACAACATTTCCAATCAGGTGCAGGGTCAAGCCGGTCAAGGGTGTAAAATGGGATGAAGGGGAGGTGCCCCCAGCAGCCAGTTTGGTGATTCCAGCTGTGTTGCACCCCAGCAGTATTGGCATAACTCACAGGAGCCTTGCTGCACACTCTCCTTTGACATATGACCAGCTGGTCCAAGAGATGAGCTCGCCTACTTTGTTTGAGGCTTGGAAGCTCGCCTTCTCCAAGGCATTGGAGGAGTGGTTGCAGTTTGAGTGTGCTGCACCAACAGACAGACGTCCCCCAGCATCAAGGAAGCTTGCTTTGAGATTTGTGCTGAAGAGGAAGGTTGTGGATGAGGTATCAGTGCCCCATGTCAGGCCTGTCCTGAATGAGTATCACGGCACGGGGAGTCTGCCAGGAGAGGAGCTGTACACGCCAGGGATGCTACACGACACATGGAGAATTTTGCTATGTCTCTACGTGGGGTTGCTGAACAGGGGAGCAGCTATGTCATCAGTGCTGCTGGACTTCAAGAGGGCATTTTTAAAATCTGATCCAGAAGTGGCCAGGAGGGTGTGGAAGCAGGATGAGCCTTACTGTGTTGAGGTGCCTGCCATCTGGAATTAAGCTGGAGCTGCATCAACAATTCCTAGTTATTCTGAAGGGCCTGGAAGGACTCAGGTCGAGCCCAATCATCTGGAGACTCACGCTGCAGGAAGCTCTGATCAGTGAGTGT
Source organism: Mesostigma viride (assembly GCA_009746045.1). Classification (NCBI taxonomy): domain Eukaryota; kingdom Viridiplantae; phylum Streptophyta; class Mesostigmatophyceae; order Mesostigmatales; family Mesostigmataceae; genus Mesostigma; species Mesostigma viride. The sequence goes on along the minus strand of RPFO01000485.1, from coordinate 47,526 downwards.
GGCTTGAGAGTGTCTTCAGTTGATCCCTGTTTGCTGCTGGCCCAATGGGAGGGTCTGCCAGTGTATGCTAGTTTGCATGGAGATGATCTGCATTTGCTAGCCCCCACGACCTGGCTGAAGAAGTTTATTCCTGTCATCAGTGGCAAGTTTTCACTGGGCAAGGAGCTGTGGCAGGAGCCCAACAAGCCTGTAGTGTTCTGTGGAATGCAGGCTACCCTGTTCAGGAGCACTAGAAAAGGAGATGACCGGGCGGTAACACGCCCGGTAACACGAACGAACCCGGTAACATGCCCGGTAACATGAACGGACCCATGTTACCGTCCGGTAACATGGGTCCGTTCATGTTACCGGGCGGTAACATGGGTCCGTTCATGTTACCGGGCCAGTTCGTGTTACCGGGCCGGTTACCGGGTTCGTTCGTGTTACCGGGCGTGTTACCGGGCACGTTCATGCTACGATGCCTGTTACCGGGCATGTTCATGTTACCGGGCCAGTTCGTGTTACCGGGCCGGTTACCGGGCATGTTCGTGTTACCGGGCGTGTTACCGGGAGTCATGTTACGATGCCTGTTACCGGGCATGTTCATGTTACCGGGCTAGTGCGTGTTACCGGGCCGGTTACCGGGCATGTTCGTGTTACTGGGCGTGTTACCGGGCACGTTCATGGTACGTTGCCGGTTACCGGGCATGTTCATGTTACTCTACACGTAAGCCAACCATAATTTCAACGCATGTAAGGCTACACTACGTACATTTCCATCTCCATTCATATTCATCATCATGAACCGGACTCGCCAACTGAACGCGGACAAGATAATGACGGCAGGCTCGAGCTACCATGGTCAGGATTCTCCCGATTTCTGGCCTGCGCTGGTTGTCTCCTTGATAAATGACATGTCGGTGCTGCATGGTTGACTCTCTTTGATATTACATAATTAAACTCGTTATTAATTAAACTCGTTATTAATTAAACTCGTTATTAACCTCGTGCTCCCGTTAGGGAGTCATGGAGCATATTAATTAACATCTTGCGTTCGTTGCCTATGTACGGGATACTAGATAGTGTCCTTCCAGTCCGTTTTGCTTGCCGTACGTTGCACCGTTCAGTACGAGGCACATTGATGTACGGTTCGAAGCACAGATATGTACTGCGCGTACTAACGCCTGGCACAAAACTTTCGCCGCGCGGATTTCAAATTTGGGGGACGGGTTGTTACCTCCAAAGAAAGACGTTAGAAGACCAGGGGCGGGGATGGCGGTCGGCGGACACGGAACTGACGAAAGCCATGAATGGCGACGGGCGGAAACATTATCGCCGCTGGCCAGTACGCCAGCGCTTGTGACAGTGCTGGCTCGGGACAAGATAGGGTTGACATGGCAGAATTCGTCTGGCAGGAATGGTGGACCGTTAAGGTCGGGAAAAGAAGGATTGCCAGCACGGAAAACTCTCAGCGAAGTTCAGAGAGTTTCCACATACAGTTTAGATGTAGGTCCGTAACCGAGTATGCCTGGAGAAATTCGATGTTATTCTGGTTGTTTTTTCAATGCGGCCTGGCAGTTTGTCAAGAATTGCTCAAATGAGCTAAGGATGGTGATTCCCACTACGTACACAGTGCCTCTTGTTAGGTAGCTAGGACGTCAGCCGCGGTTGTATTTCCACGACAGCACCGACGAGGAGCCAATCCTGGAGGCCTCTCCCGAATCCGGCAGTAAGCAGGGGTAGCAATTCAAGAGAACGCGAGCGGTAAATGGAGCGATGAGCTGCAGTGCAGACCGCATGGCAGCAGGGGTGGCAGCGAGAACCGCACTAGAAGCGGTTCTAGTAGCGACGACATGTGAGTGACATAAGTAACGAAGAATAAGCAGAGCGAGATTCTGGAGCTATCCAAAACCTACAAGGCCGTCATGGACAGGCTGTGATCGAAGAGGAATTGAGCTTGGAAAATGAGCAACGGCGTAGCTGAGCAAGGATACTTATGAGAATTGCTTGGCAGGTTGCATGGGAAGGCCCATAGACCGCAAAAGCGGCATTATGAGCAAAAGCTGGTTGCTTGGTATAGCATGAACTCTGAATTCTTGATTTCTTTTCTTCTTATATGCGTGGTCAATTTCATGAAGATGACCATCATGAAGTACCGTCCTTGGCATTTTCGTGCGTACGTGCCCGTTTGTTGTCAAAGCACGTCCATGCAGACCTGAATCCCATGCAGGCCCCAAGCGTCAATTGCGACTATCTTTGCAAAGGAAAAGCATCTAGACGTGTTTTGATGAAGCCAGTAAGGTCAAATGTTTCATGGTGCTTCCTCATAAGCCACATAGTTGATTAGATACTAACTTGGTTGGTCCATGCGTGAGTATGTGCGTGTTGTCATCAGTTTGCTACCTACTTTTTAATTACCTTACCTACTTACTAGCTTTGTTATTGAAGGTATTTTCCTAATTTTGCACTGGAATTCATTCCTCACATCACCACTATTCTTTCTCCCGTTTGCAATCGCAACAGGAGGGACGGAGTGTTATCTTCTCCGCGGCCATGAGGTTGTCCCTTCTGCGTGGTAAGTGTCATAAAGTTGATTAGTCCCTTGGTCCCTCACTTGCTCCTTGCTTCCTTGCATGCTTGCTTTCTTGCTGATTTTGATAAACCCCTTGCTTCCTTGCATGCTTGTTTCCGTTTTTGCCTGCTTGCTTGCTTCTTTGCGTGGTTGCTTTCTTCCTTGATTAGGCCCTTGCTTCGTTGTATAGTCGCTTGCTGAATTTGATTAGTTCCTTGCTTTATTCCCTTGCTTCCTTGCATGCGTGCTTCCTGAATGTAATCAGTCCCTTGCTTTTGGTTATTCCCATGCTTCCTTTGTCAGCCACTCTTCCTTGCATGCTTGCTGAATTTAATTAATGCCTTGCTTCCTTTGATATGACCCTGCCTACTTGGTTAGGCCGTTCCTTCCCTGCATGCTTGACCACTTGCTGAATGGAAGCAGTCCCCTGATTCCTTTGTTAGGCCGTTGCTTCCTTTGTTAGCCCCTCTTCCTTGCATGCTTGCAATTGCTTGCTTGCTGAATTTCATTAGTCCCTTGATTCCTTTGTTAGGCCCTTGCTTCCTTTTTTAGCCACTCTCTTCCTTGCGCGCATGTACGCTTGCTTGCTGAATTCAATTAGTCCCTTGCTTCCTTGGTTAGGCCCTTGCTTCCTTGGTTAGCCACTCTTGCTTGCTTGCTGAATTTAATTAGTCCCTTGCTTCCTCGGTTAGTCCGGCCTTGCTTCCTTGCATGCTTGCTTGGTGAATTTTAGTAGCCCTCTCTCCCCCTCTCTCTCCCCTCTCTCTCCCCTCTCTCTCTCCTCTCTCTCCCCCTCGCTCCCCCTCGCTCCCCCTCGCTCCCCCTCCTCCCCCGCCCCCCTCGCCCCCCTCGCCCCCCTCGCCCCCCTCGCCCCCCTCGCCCCCTCGCTCCCCTCGCTCCCCCTCGCTCCCCTCGCTCCCCCTCGCTGCCCCTCGCCTCGCTCCCCCTCGCTCCCCTCGCTGCCCCTCGCTCCCCCTCGCTCCCCTCGCTCCCCCTCCCCCTCGCTCCCCCTCGCTCCCCTCGCTCCCCCTCGCTCCCCCTCGCTCCCCCTCGCCCCCCTCGCCCCCCTCGCCCCCCTCGCCCCCTCGCCCCCCTCCCCCCCTCGCTCCCCTCGCTCCCCTCGCTCCCCCTCGCTCCCCCTCGCTCCCCCTCGCTCCCCCTCGCCCCCCTCGCCCCCCTCGCCCCCCTCGCCCCCCTCGCCCCCCTCGCCCCCCTCGCCCCCCTCGCCCCCCTCGCCCCCCTCGCTCCCCTCGCTCCCCTCGCTCCCCCTCGCCTCCCCTCGCTCCCCCTCGCTCCCCCTCGCCCCCCTCGCTCCCCCTCGCTGCCCCTCGCTCCCCTCTCTCCCCTCTCTCTCCCTCTCTCTCCCCCTTCCCACCCCCGCTCTCTTGTTCCTCCCGCACCCCTCCTCTCTCTTTCCCTTTCCCTTGGCTGTTGAGAAGGACTGGGGTGAAAACTCCACACCGTTGGTGGCTGCCTTCAAGCAGGAAGTTTCAAGGATCAACAAGTTTTTGTGAGCTGTCTGATATGGTCACTGCTGCGACAAAGGTGAGTTGTCTCGTTTTTCATGCAATTTTTTTGTTGTTGCTAGGTAAGCCGGCCATTTTGTACTCCCCTGTTTTTGCTCTCACGATTTATCCTTGTTGTGGTTTGTATGGTCCCGTAAAGTGGCATGCATTATCACTATCCACATTAGTGCTGGAAACCATCCGCAGTGTTTTTGCTGCCGCCACCTCTGCTATTACCAACGTTAAAGCATTCTTGCTTTCTAAGCACTCTTTTTCCATCAACTGCAGTGACAAACACAAGGGTAGACATAGGCAACGACAAATTCCTTGCATGCGTGCCTTGCTCTTCACCGGCTGGCTCGTTTGCTAGTTGTCTAACAGTTTCTACCGATAAACATCACATGCAATTGTAAGGTCTGCCTTGCTACCATGCTAGTGGGTAGCAGGGTGATCGTGCTTGTTCCTTGTCAAGGGAGGGATGCATGTGGAGTAGGTCAGTGGGTGTGCTTGTTCCTTGCCAAGGGAGGGATGCACAAAGGTTAGGTAGGTGCACGTGCTTGTTTCTTGTCAAGGGAGGGATGCACGAAGGGTAGGTGGGGGCACATGGTTGTGCCTCGTCAAGGGCGGGATGGACGAAGGGTAGGTGGGGGCATGTGGTTGGTCCTCGTCAAGGGAGGGAGGCACGAAGGCTAGGTGGGTGCATGTGCTTGGTCCTTGTCTTTTCACCGCCCAAGCGATGGCGATGTAGCATGCATTATACATTGATTCGTGCATTAAAAATCACTTTCCTTACAAGCGGCCTTTGCCGGCTCCATCTGCCGTTGCCATTTCTCCGTATTGCTTTGTCCGGACACGGTTTTTGTGTCGCAGGTCTTCCCCCGTAAAGGCACAAGCTGCCTGCGCGCGGAATTCTGTGGAGACACCTCGGTTTCCAACACGACGGCTTCCCGTACATATCGAGCTCTGGATGTACAACATCTTCCCCCGGCGCACTTGCTCCCGGATGGAGCTTCTGTGCGGTGCCGACATCCCCGGATCTGTCCTAAGCACCGCATGGAAACAGTATTTCAAGCCACGAAGAGAAGCCACGAATTTGATGTTGACTTGATATGCTTCTTTCTGTGAAGGCGTTGGATTTTTGTGCATGACATGTAATCCTGCATGTAATAATGAAATGTTTTATGAAAATGAAACTCGTCTTGCATGAGCCTTGCTGCAAATCCCATTCATTTTTTTTTTCCCCCGGGTAAATGGGTGTTAGGGGTTAGGTTGACCGAAATGCTAAGTGAAATTCTAAGTGACATCCTGGTGACTGCAATTCAGAACGACATAACGACATGATTGTAGTACCGGTAGTGTACGCGAGAAGCATACGAGGTCGTAACCTACGGGACGAATACCGGGATCGTACAGTAAACGGACCCCAATACCTGACCGGTAACCTGAACGTTTACCGGGCGGTAACCTGAACCAGCCCGGTAACAAGGCCTTGTTACCGGGCAATAACGTGAACGTGGTCTCGTTCCGGTTACCGGGCGGTAACCTGAACCGGCCCGATAACAAGGCCTTGTTACCGGGCTTGTTCTGGTTATTGCCCGGTAACCCGAACGTGGCCACGTTCACGTTACCGGGCACGTTCCGGTAACTGCGGCCGTAACCGGAACGGACCCTGTTACCGGCCGGTAACATGGGTCCGTGCATGTTACCGGCCCCGTTACCGGGTTCGTTCGTGTTACCGGGCGTGTTACCGCCCGGTCATATGCTTTTCTAGTGAGGGATGGGGAGTGGAGTATCAGGCTTCAGGCTGGAGGAGATTATAAACAGACCATTGTGAAGGCCTTGCCAGAGAAGATCACCCAGGCTGCAGGACCTGAGTTGAGAGGCATGTGGGCCTGGTTTGCCAGCATCTGTGGTCCGTCTTTGATGGTCCATAGCAGAATGCCTGATGAGGTGCTTGAGAATGAGAAGCCTCGAGTCATAGCCCGGTTGGTGGAGAGTACCCCTGATCTGATTTTGTCTGGGATTGACTTTGCCCAGCCTATCACCTTGGAGATCTTTGTTGACAGTTCCATGGATGCTCGCCAGGTTACCAAGGTCAGGGGGAGATCTGCTGCTCTGTTTGCTTTTTATCAGAGCAGGGCAAGTTTGTTCAGCTGGTACAGCAGACTGCAGAAGAGGGTCTGTATCAGTTCAGATGTGGCAGAATGCAGGGCCATATGCGAGGGGATCCAGTCCAGCTTGTACATAAAGGAGTTAATGCTGGAGCTGGCTTCAGTTACCCCTTGGACCTTGCAGATGGAGACGTTGTTGCTAACAGACAGCATGGGTATGGTCCAGTTTGTTCACAAGCAGCTGGCCAGAAGCCGGGACCTGGATTATTTGTTGCTGAAGGAGTTGGCCAGTCTGGTTGACTTGAAGCATATCCCTGGCGAGGAAAACCCTGCTGATGCATTGACAAAGCTGCCACACAAGGCCCCAGCAGCCCAGTACAATGTACTGAGGAAGCTCATGAATGCTGACTGTCAAGTCGGTCTATCTGTCTAAAAGCTGAGAGCTGGGTGCTTAAGTCTCTGGATATCAGGCTGGGAGCTTGATTGTACATAATCCTGAGCACACCTTGAGGGGTGAGACATGTCTCTGGTGTGGGAATGTCTGACATTGTCTCTGATGGAGAGATGTCTATCTGGGGTTTTCATCTCAGTCTGAGGTTTCCCCAGATCTGTGGTTTGTGGGCGGGGTTCGATTCCCTGGTGCCGTCTTAAGGCGGAGTTTCACGGACTGGCTGACCCATCCACCATGCTGGTGAGGTGGCGACAGGTCCCCTGATTTTCCACGGTTGGAACGAGTATAGGAGCTTGTGTTTTGCATGTGCTTCGCGTAGATGTTGTGTCTGGTTCGATAAGGGGCAGCAGACCGGCGCCGACTCCCGTCTGGGGGTCAGCAATGTTTTCTGATGAGCTGTTGTGGGTGATCTGTGGGGTTTCGCCTAAGGTCCTGAAGGTTGTACATACTTCTCAAGTTCTTAACTGAACACCTATGGGCTACCACAGTTGGCCAACCTCTTGTACATGGGTAACACAACGAGCCTCCCGTGAAGGGATAGCGACTCATTGTAATTTGTTTGTGCTCCTGAACCAGTATGGGTGCTATGTACATATAATAAGGAATCCAAGCTGACTGTCATGCCCAGCGGGTTGTGACTTGTAGTCGGGGAGGATGTCCAGTACCCATTGTGTGTGTTTGTATGTAGACTTGTGTGAGCTGCTACAGCTCAAGAAAAGAAAGGATTGGAGTTAACGCCAAGCGCATTTGCGTGATCCTGATTCGGCATTTCTCTGCGATTCCAGCGGCACCGGAACGAGTTCATTCCGACAAGTATCAAGAAAGTTATGGCGTTCCGACTTCCCGGTCGCGCGCGAGCGCGAGCCGGCTGTTCTTCTAAGTCGGACGTGAATATTTGCCGACGACATATGGGGTCGACAGTAATTCCTGGGCTGACAGGAATTAGGTGCTGAACCTACAACGGTATTGGATTAATACGTCGTACGCAGGAAATAGGAACCTTAACCTGTGGTCTGTTGGTACCGCAGGCCTAGTCCTGGACTTCTAGGTGCAGATGCAATAATCACTGTGGTGACTGTACTCTGTGGTCACTGTGCCTGTATGGCAGACCTACTGTATAGGATCTGGGCGCTGTACAGGTTGTGAATACTGTACTGGGCGTGTTATTACTGAGCAGGCCTCCTAGGCTGCTCAGGGCTAGCAAAGCACAGTGCACAAGTATATAAAGAATAGGCCAGTGCCAATTGGGCATCTCTTGCGAGCCCGCCTCACGTGTGTTGCCTTGACTTGGCAAACTCGTGTACAAGCCTCAAGTGTGTGAGCGTTGTAACATTATCCAATTTTAACAAAGCTCCGTTTCCAACCATATTCACATATTGCTGCATTGCAACCATATCCTTTACATTGCGTTTGCTAAGAACGTTAACTATAAGAGCAGCTGTGAGGCCCCTTGGGTGACGCCACTGCAGGCCCCTTGTGGCGGCAGTGCGCGTGTGTTCCCGACCTAGTTCCTACTGGCACGCATGCCAACGACGACCAGGGTTAATTGCCCGAAGGCCCTGTCCCTTGTCTCGTTCTCAGTCTTACACACATTCTTAACAAAACCAATACATTGCCGTATCCGTCAGTCCATCCTCATGGCAACTGACTGCATGCAACCACTCACGGGGGCTGCTCCGGGCTGCTCGAACTATTTCACCCCATGAAGACAACAAACCAGTTGCGAGGGAGAGAAACGGGACGAACAACGACCACCATGGTTTGTTGCTCATCCTTCTATACTGCTCAAAGCTCAAGCCTGGCGGCTGGCGCCACTAGCGCCACTTTAGACATCAGCCAATCATAACATTGTCTAATTTCCGACAAGCTAAACTTCAAGCTTTATCTGTCAAGCGAACACAAATATATACAAGGGCAAATCTATCGGCCATGCCAGGCACCGCCTGGGGCTTCCTTGCATTTGTGTCTGGTGTCCCACGTTGACATCCTGAAATTGCACAGCTGCTCAGTGCCTCGCCAGCTTGCTGTGTACCAGCATTCGGCAAACTGCCCTTGTGACAAATCATTGTCAGTGAAATTCAGGTCCGCCCAAAAGTTCCGTCAGCAAATTCAGCGGACTTGGCGCGTAAGTACAACTGAGATCCGCGGCGTCAGTACCGGGCCGCGGTATAGCAACCCGCACAAGGCTGCGGACGTCAGAATTACGCTAAAATCTGGTAGCTACTCGTACCATGGTAGCGCTAAAATCTGAATTGCGGACGTGATAAATCACGGACGCGACAGCTGTCGCGTTCGCGTGCCATATCATCCTGGACTGGTCATTACCGCTACTTGGAATGCATCCACTATCAGCAGTAATCATGTGTGTGATATGCCACCTCCCCCCCCACTCTTTAGCTCACAACAACGTGAGAGCAAAAAGTGAAAGAAAGGCATCGATCTCACACAAAAGAAGGAAGCCCAAAGAGGGCGTCATTCCAGGCAGCAGCCAAAAATAAATTCCAGCTGCTCACAGATGCTTTTCCAGGATCATGCAGCAACAACCTTAACATGCATGCTTTTAAAGGCTTAGCAATAACCCCTTCAATGGCTTTTACAGGGAAAAGCCTAACCTCTTCAGATGCTTTTGAAGGCTAAGCAATAACCTCTTCCTTGTGCTTCCCTGGGTGAAGCAGGAGGAACCCCCAGGCTGGCCGGACTGAACCCATCATGGGTTGTTCGTCCGTTTAAAATGTGAATGAAAGGTGCGGTCCTTTACGGCACCGCCACCTTCATGACAGGCAATCCGGCCCAATCAGCCGATTCTTGAGACAATGCTTTATCATCAAAGCAACCAAAAGACCTTTCAATTCCAATGAGATACATGACGAATTACAAATTAATTAATTAATTAGACTCGTGCTCCCGTTGGGGAGTCACGGAGCATTAACCCCGATGGATGGATGGATGGGTGCAACATTCCTACCGGTCTAATCTATCTACATTGGCTACGTACTACATCTATCTAACAGCATTCTAATGACAACATCTATCTAGGCAGCCGACGAATTACAAAGACTGTCGAGTTGTAATGTTGTAGTTATAAGAGCAGCTGTGAGGCCCCTTGGGTGACGCCACTGCAGGCCCCTTGTGGCGGCAGTGCGCGTGTGTTCCCGACCTAGTTCCTACTGGCACGCATGCCAACGACGACCAGGGTTGCCCGAAGGCCCTGTCCCTTGTCTCGTTCTCAGTCCTACACACATTCTTAACAAAACCAATACATTGCCGTATCCGTCAGTCCATCCTCATGGCAACTGACTGCATGCAACCACTCACGGGGGCTGCTCCGGGCTGCTCGAACTATTTCACCCCATGAAGACAACAAACCAGTTGCGAGGGAGAGAAACAGACGAACAACGACATAAAAATAAATAAAAATAACTGGCATTGGCGTCGAGCAGCATAACCAAAAAGTGGCGGGCCGGGGTGGCCCCCTCAAGGCTATGCAAGTCCTCGAAGAACTGCTGGCGTTCCGACTCAGGTAGACCACTATGGGGTGCGTAGCCCAACCCCACCGTGAGGTGGTGTTTAGACCGCCCCTCGACGTGGAGGTGAAATGTGCTACCATAAGGCGTGCATGGGGTTAGAAACTTCAGCGTGCTGAGGCTGGCAACTGCCAGCGGCAAACACAAAAGACCAACACCACCTTGGCCTGGCGTACCACTGCCAGCGAAGTAAAACCGCCAGCCACGTGCCAGGCGATCAGTGCTCACCATGCCAAGTGGCACCGAGCGGCGATGCTCTTGCACGCCTAGAATAGACACACGATGGGCTATGCAAAAGGCAACGAGCTCCTCTACCCGGTAGCTATGGCCGCCATCTGCTAGCAATGTGCGTGCATTGAAGGTTGCAAGGGCCAAGGATGCCTGCTGGCCCACCAGGGGAGAATGGCGATGGGTGATGGGGGTGGATGCAGCGGGGGGTGGGGGTGGGGATGGAACGGAGGGAAGGGAAGCGGAGGAAAGAGTGCTTTTCATCGCATTTATTTTGTCCTGCAGGTGCAGGATGCGAGCCTGCCGCCTGCTCTGGGTATTCGGGGATGCTTGCGCAATGCAGAGGCGTAGAAAATCTAGCATGCGTTGGGTGTTGCTAATCTTGCTGCTGAGAGCTGTACGTCGTTCTAGCCCGAGATACCGGCACCACCATGTGTCTCAGTCGACTGTTAGGTCGATGCATGGTAGTGCATGGACATGTGCTACACTAGACGTGACGGGCTCACACCCGGGCAGCCTCCTGGTTTGTCTGTAATATGGAGGCAGATGGTGCGCAAGGATAGATGGCAAGTAGTGATGAAGGAGACCACCCCCAAGCCTGTGGGGGCTCCGCGTGTGACCAAGTATGGCATTCATAGCGATTCGGGCCGCGGTGCCCACACCCCTGTAAGTAGGACCTCGATAGCTTATACCATCCATTCCATCCCATGTTCCCCTCCCACTGAGGACTTATGCTCACGTGATGCAGTCACGTGTCTATTAATTAATTAATGGTAGTGGAACGGGGGACTATTTAGAGGCTGCCCGAGAAGCCTGTTAGCCACGAGCCGACGAGGAAGGTTGTCTACCAGTACTGGCACCACCAGAGGCAGCACCCTTCTTGCTAGACACCTCACGAGACTCTGCTCCTGGGGTGTTAATCGGAACACCGTTAAAGAATGCTGCGAAGGAACCATCCTGAAGCAAACGCATCTTAACGCTCTTACCCGGTGTCTGTTGCTCCCTCGCCGCCTGGACGCTGGGGCTGTTCCACACCACGCTCCTCGCCTTCAGTTGTGCCGGCGTGTAGTCCTCGTCCAGGCTGTAGTCGGTGTCCTTGAGCAGGCGACGGGCTCCCAGCAGGAGGCGCTTATCGTGCATGGAGGCCATGGTGACGACGTACGACCAAGCCCAGAGGGCCTGGCAGCCGAATGGCTCGTTCAATGACAACACGGTTCTGGAGGTGCATCACCCCCAGAAACGCTGGGCCGCGCAGCTCCTCGGCAAGTGAGTTTGCTGTCTCATTGGCTTTTGCAGCCGCGCCTGTCTGGAATTAAATTCTTTATGACAATATTGTGTTGGCGTTGCTGCACTGCATTCTGGCCTCTGGGTGACTGCAGCGGTAGCTGCAGACTTGGCCGCCTATTAATCTATGGTGGTCAACTGCTTGCCTGTGACGTCGGCAACGGTATGAAAGTGCCAAAAAATGCCCTTATAAGCCCTACATGGAGCAAATTGAGTCCAAACATGCTAGACGACCCGAGCCGCTAACTTAGCGGGTTTATCGCGGCCGTTGGATCCATCATCGGACGCTCCAGATTGTCGGAGGCTAACGTTTTAACTTTTTTCATTTTGCCTTCGTATATTGGTAGGCAGCATGTCTAGGACACCAGTAGAAGGAATTTGACTTTCCAGAATTTTCCGACATCGGTTGGTCTATTTTTGGCATGTCTATTTTTAGCAACTTTTCAGATTTCAATATAAACAAATACCATTTAATATGCAAATAAAGAGCTCCTGATCTGGCTGTTTGCAGGTAGGCTAATGCCCATGTCTACCAACTGTGCACCAGGTCCCATGGTCATCTGACCTCATTTGGTGACAAACTGCCACCAAATGCTAGCAAAAACGCACTGTTTCACCACATCTCATTGCAGTTTCCATAGAAGATGTGTTCAGCCAAGGCTGGAAATTTGCAATCACGTTACACATCATTAATGTAGACATGGCACAAAAAATCAGGTCCATCGTACTGTATTTGGTAACAAAATGCCACCAAATGCTAGCAAAAATGCGCATTTTCCGCGTTTTTTAAACGCATTTCATGACAGTTTTCATACAAGATGTGCTCAGTTGGGGCTGGAAACTTGCAAGCATATTAAATATCATCATTGTAGACATTGCACAAAAATTCAGGTCCGTTGTACTTCATTCATTGACAGCTCGCTAGCAAGTGTGAGCAAAAATGTGCGTTTTTTGCATTTCCGCCACATTTCTTGCAGTTTCCCATGCCAGATGTGCTCAGTTGAGGCTGAAAACAAGCGCACATGTTAAAAATCATCATTTCAGACATTACACAAAACTTCAGGTCCATCAAGTGTCATTGGGTTCACTGGTCCATGCAACACCTGCTAGTTTCCAGCTAATCACTCAACCTTGGATGCAAAGTTCTTTGGTAACGGTATGGCCAACTCCCACCAACTGTGTTGCTAACTGTTCAGACCTTTCACAGATAATATAACACAGCTTTTGTGACGAATAGACAAAGATATATGAATACTACTATGAACAGTGGCTAGACATGGCTGTATATATGTGCATATGGCCTTGCTATGTGCATATGCCCCCTTACCCGGGCATAGCGTGATAGACCATGAGGGTGCAGGTGCCCTGGTGCACCTAGAGCAGGGGTAGCTTACATTCCCACCCTTGCATGAAGTAGCCTAGAATGTATGATAGGCCATATGCCCCTTCTCTGGGCTATGTGCTACATATACTCCCAACGGAGTTATGTTACAATTCAATTCAATTCAATTCAATGGCCTTGCTCAGGCAATTTTCAAGTAGGGGCTTGTTAGACATAAGAACTGCCAGCTGTCACGTTGGCTAGCATGATCAGTTCAAACCCACAGCATGCACGGGAGTCGCAAACTCAGCTTGGCAATGTAATAATCTAAGCATGCCAGGCATGGCTGCGATGTGTTTTGTGCGCCTTGATTCGGTAGCAGCACATCCCTTGGCAAGCGGCCCGCCTGACTAAGATTGCCACACATGGTCCTCTGCATCACCATGGATGTCCCCATGTCCCTGTCTATGTTATAGGGGCTCACGTTGCTGGCAATGCAGCTTCTAAGTTGGACTAGATCTCCTCAGCCAGCGCTGTGGTGCATAGCCAGACAGCTCATACACTGCTCAGTTGCTACCTCAAGGTTGCCGGCTTGAAATGTGCCACCAAAGGACTGCACTTGGCCGCCATCATACCTAGCATGAAGAAGCCACTGCACATCCCCGGTGAGCCGCTTGGCCACCATACCGCAGTTGTCTTCAACAGATAGTGCAAGGCCAATGGCCTCTTCATAGGCACGTGCTTGTGCTCATGCTCTTGCTCTGGCCCTTGTCAGCATGAGATGCATGCCCTTGCATGCTTCACCATGTTTCTCGAAGCCATCCGTGACTACTTGCTTCAGAAATGTCATTCAACTCCTGCACGTCCTCAGCCAGACTGTCAAACTAGCTGGTGCCCCATCCCTCACTTTGGTGAGGACTGCGATTCTGGCTAGCAGCTTAGCGATCGTGCGTGGTTGTGCCTGAGTTTCTGGGTGAGTGGCAGTGGCATTGGAGCAAGAGGTGTTGAGCATGTGCGTGTATCTATCCTCTTGACAAACAACCCCTCGCACCCCTGACATTGAGGAGTTTGGCCATGTGCCAGGTTGCCAGAATTCCGCAAACATGCATCATAGGGAAATAAAGGATTGCTGGTTGTGCACACGACATGAGAAAACAAAACACACATACCTGTCAGGAGGGCAGGCTTGGGTTGCTTCATTGGCGCTGGTTGCAGCGTGCGTAATAATAGCCCGCCATTGGCTCATTTACCTGTGCCCTTGGCAAGCACGCACAGCCTGAACTGCATGAACTGCATGGATGCGGCCGTTCAGGATGCCCTCTGCTCATCATTCAGGGGTATGAAGGCAGCTTGGGTGCTGGCGTGTAAGGCAGCTTGTGCATCAGTGTTTGCCGCCCGGCCTGTGGCAGCACAGGTAGCTGGCCTAGCCCGGCCACTGTCCTCTCTCCACTCTCACGCAATATGCCACCCTCTCCACAAACCATGACAGTTCTCATGTGCATGCATGTCTTAAGATGCTTGTTGAAGGCAGATGCTTTCAGCTTAGAGATGGTGGGCACGTATGCAGTGGGTTTTATGGACTCACAAGCATGTGAAGCCATCAAGCATCAAAGAAAGCCACCAATTGCTTCTGGGTTTTCCATCAATCTTCGTGGTCAACCATGTAATGCAACATTACTTGCCGTGAGCACAATGCCAATAAATTGCAGCATGTACAACTAGAGCAAAGCAAAAGCTTTGTGATCCATAGCCCTGACTGCAAATCATTGCCATCGGCGGCAATAGCGCTGCAAGGCTGCCATCCAGCCCGTAATATCTTGCCCGCAATCCATCATGCAACCTTCCTAATATCCGTGGAAGAATTCCTTGACATCCCTAGCCTGTAAGGTAACCTGTACGTCGCTGATGTGAAGAAAAGGCTCGCCATGAAACCGTAGCTCGCTATACGATTAATGACGCACTTCCCGTAAGATAAGAAGATGACCAAAAGAGAAACTCCGGAGATGGGGAACTGGTAACATATTCATCCGTGACAAGGTCAGGGCCTCAACAAGGAGTGAATTCGCCCCTAGATATGAATATGGGAACATACCGCTCGGAGGTATCCATGTCTGCCTTGCGCTTGATGTCTGTTTCGCACACCCCGCCGCAGAAACTCGTTCCGGCATTCGCCTGCTGACCGCAGTTTGTGCATGTCCAGAGGCTGATAAAAGCCCCAACATCGTGGGCGTCTTTAGAGCCCACAAAGCCTGCATTAAACATGACGTTCGGGGCAAACGCAGATGTATACGAAGTATGGGTCTGCCAAACCTGACACAGCCTTGAAATTGGTCGGAAATATGCGGTAGCTCAGGAAAAAAAAATTGCAGCGGTAATGAAGAAAGTCGTTCGGTCAAAGTCTTTAGAATTAAAAAATGCGTCGTTTATGATCGAAACCCCGATCTTAGGGCGCACTTCATCGGGAAAATTTTTTGCTGCGGTCAGGTGGGGTCGAGAGAAAATCTGCGACCATTCAGGCACCCATCTATGAATGACGCAACATGCTGTTCGATTCCGCAAACTTTATGGCGAAAAAAAAACAGTGGTGGATCTAATAACACCATAGGAGGATAATCGTAAAATTTCAGCCTTGATAGTGCCTTTATACACGCTCAGCATCGCCTGCCAGACCGCCATGCCTGTCGCCCGGAATTCGGTCACTTTCTTGCACGCGCACACCAAAAATCGCATTTGGCGCCACTTTTCGGGTACCGCTTACGAGGGCAGATTTTGGCGCGGCTCGTACCGTTGTGAACGTGGTAGTTTTGGTGGGGGTTGCCAGGGCTTTCTTCGGCTCCAGCAATTGTGCCGTCGCAGCTGCAGACGCCTCCGTCAGGACCTTAATGTCGCCCTGCACGGTCGTAAAAGACCGTGCGAGGTTCTGCAGCAGCACGGTATTATCGGTCGCGGGGGCTGGACTGGCGATGGCTGTCGCCGGCAGCTCGACAAGTTCAGGGCAGCACGAAATAAGACAGGCAAGTCGGCAATCTTTGGGCTCCCACTGAGGCCACTCATCCGAAGGAGCGTCCTCAACCTGGCCGCTGCGAGGGTTGCGAATCGGGGCGTCGTGTTAGTTGTGGAGCTTCAGCACGCTTAACACAGCGGCGTCGCTGAAGGCGAGTAAGACAGCGATGTCGTCCAGGCTCAACGTACGCTGGCCTGGCATGTAGAATGATGCAGAAATGGTGTCCGGCAAGGAGGTTTCAGCCGCTATTGGAGTTGCTTCCGAAGCCTTGGGTCGCTTGTTAGCGGCGTTCTCGGCGGCGACAATGTCGTTGGCGATTTTGTTTGCAGCAATAGTGGCATCAAAAGAATCGGCGACAGGAGCTGAAGACGATGCGGGGACCTCCATATCTACGTTTAATAGCACCTAGACGATGGCAGGGGGCGCAGGCGCACTGATCACGTGTGTGGTGCCGCCATAATGTTCAGAAAAATAGCGAGATCTTCTGGGCAGGCCGCTAGCGATAACTTGCGAAATCCTGGGCGATGGCTGCCAAAAATTAAATCAACGTGTTCGTCATCAAAAGGCGAGTCTACTGCAATTTACCCGACCAAATTTCATGCCCGGAGTCAAAAGTTATGAGCATTCTCGGCATCCATAGCTCGGCACACCGTTAAGTACTCTGCATGCATGCATGTATTATTAAGGGGGGGTAGTCAATAGCCGCATGTAATTGATACAACTACACCCACAAATTTGTAGCCAACCCGCCAGCTCAACTTGTTTAGGGAACTCAAGATGATACTTCCCAGCCTATTATAAGATCAAGGAGACAACCAGTGCAGGCCAGAAATCGGGAGAATCCGGACCATGGTAGCTCGAGCCTGCCGTTATCTTTTCCGCGTTTTCGAGTCGTTCAGGATGATGAAGATGAATGGTGATGGAAATGTGTACACCGTCCGCATTGGAAGTTTTAAATAAATAATTAGCTTCTGGAAAATGTTCTGGCTGAAAACCATAAAAAAAACAAAAGAAAATTAATTAATTAACTCCGGGGGTTGAGGACTGGACTCAACAAACAAACAAACAAAATTAATTAATTAACTCATGTGGGCACGGGGTCGTCGCCTGTGAGAAAACAAACAAACACTTTATATTATATATAATTTAATTTAATTATATATAATTTAATTAATTATATATAATATAAAGTACATAAAACCTTCGAAAATACCTTGGACCGGCGGGGAACATGAAATATCGTGAAAATCGAAAAAAACCCGCGAGACGCAGGCCGAGCGCGGGGTGAGGCGCGAACCAAGTGAACCGCTTTTGCATCCAGCAATCCACGCTCTACTGCCTCGGCAGGGCACGTCGGTCGGTACTCAGTAGAGGCTGAGGCCTGAGCGTGTCTACAGATGTACATGTAAGATGTACTGCACTCATGTGCGATACTTATGGACCTTGAGCAATTAAATAGGGTATCACTGACCTGAGACCTCCACTGACTATAGCTATAGCCTGTGGCCGCCGAAAGGGGGGCCGCCGGGCCGGGTTGGGGACGGCGTGTACCATATCTACCAAACAAACAAAAGAAATTTAAGTACCCACGTGCCTTGAACGGCTGCAGGACAAACAAACAAACAAAAGGTTTTAATTAAATAATAAAAACCCGGGACTCTAACTGGCTCCCCAACAAACAATCCAGGGTTATTCGTAATGCAAATACGGCAAAAATTGACCCATAATAACAAACTTCCAATGCGGACGGTGTATCCTTGTGCATTGAAATTATGGCTGGCTTACGTGTAGAGCGACTAGATGACCTAGACGGTGGGGCCGGAAACAGCATGCTTGATCAGGGCGTGTGTTTCGAGCCTAACTGGCCGGGAGTGTCTAGTGGTGAGCACCATTGCTGCGATCGCTCTCCCACCATTTACGAGGAAATACCCGCAAATGGAAAACCACTGAAAAGGTCTAGCTAGTCAGTCATCACGTTAGCCATGCCATGATTCCAAACGTCCAAGAACTGCACACGGTGCAAAGGCAAAAAGCCGGAGGACAGCACTTTCAAATGTGCGGCGGGAACCAAAAGCCCGCGGATGCCAGAAAACATCGTGTTGCGGCAGCGACGCGACGATGTGGACAACGAATCCAGTGCCAAGCTCGGAACGGCCGCAAAGGAGATCTGGCATCACAGGGTTCAGATGTGCGGAGATACTATGCAATCCAGCCGGTCCACGACCTGTTTGTAGAGCTTGTGCCAAGGGGCAGCACCGAACAGATGTGGGTGACGTTGCAAAAAACATCGGACTTGACGGAGCATAATGGCTCGGTCATAGTCTTTGACCAATAAGATGACTAATAAGATGATTATAAGATGATACTTCCCAGTTATTGTTCTGCCAAGCCAATTACCGAACCAGGCGCATGCCCAGTCTCCAATCTCACCATGTCTTCCATGCCACCTAGTAAGTCGCCACTGTCACCATAGATCGCACCGGTGCTGGCATCATCATGTCCGGCACCATGACCGCCCTGCCCGTGGTCGTGGTCGTGGTCGTGGTCATGGTCATGATGCAACACAATGGTCAGAAAGCCCACCAAGATGAGCACGATGCCCACCAAGAAACGGTCGTACCGCTTGAGGCTGTCAAACTTGAACCGCGACGCTCCCAGATAGGACAACGTGACTAACGTCAACATCACGGTCAGCGTGGTCACCAGGAGCACAGTAGTAGCCTTGATAATTCCCTGCAGATGGAAGCACAAGCAAAAAAAACATAAATTAGAAAATCAGATGACAATGCACCAAAAGTTTGATGAGGTCATGATGCCAGTCTAACATGTTGCCATTCCCATACTTTCTTAATTTCTTCAAAAAACGTTCCAGGTCATTAAACAATTCACACCAGTAACGGATGCCAGCCCTGTACTGGCAGCACGCCAGCCCCTGGCTCTAACGTAGCCCTGCTACGTCTTGCTGGCTTGGCGGATTCCCCATCCTGGTCTGGGCGCGTGTACGCTGGATGCACGATGATAGACGTCTACTTCTAACGTTACGCTTTCCAGCCCCGCGTTGCGCTCACCGACAAGCGCGACTCCCACAGTGCACTTTCCAACCACGCGTCGCGCTCACCGACAAGCGCGACTCCCGCTAAGATTGAACATGTGGCTGGGGTGGATAACCCTGCAGATGCTCTCACCAAGCTGGAGGAGAAGGCTGAGCTGCAGTACCCTCTGGTCCGGGGGCTCATGGCTTCCAAGGGGGGAGTGCCATAGGAGACCAAACAGCCTTGCTCTAGGTGGGAGGCGTCCCAGTGGGCTGTGCAGCCAAGTGTTGGCTGGCAGCAGGTCTTCCAGAGTTCAGACACGCTCTGGTTGACAGGAGTCAGGGTGGAGTCACTCCCCTGGCTGAGAATCTTGCCTGGCCCTGTCATGGGGTTGCAGAAGGGTCTTAAGGACCTTGTAACTGGCCTTGGGTCTTCATGGAATGGACCCTGAAAGGGCAGCCCAAGTGTTGGCTCTTACATGTTGCTGTACATTTGTATATATTCTCTGTAACCAACCTGTTGCATGCAAATAAATCCCTGGTTGTGTGACCATGTTGGATGTGGTTGCCAGGGGGCCTCACTATGGGTTATACTTCTTTATCTAATAAAACATAATCATGTTATTGCCATTTCATCTTGTTTGTAATGTTCAGTTCCAGGATCTGATCCAAACCTGGAGGATATGGGGTGGAACAGTACACTTAGGCACTGCACTCACCGAGAAGCCAGACTCGGCGACGGCGAGGAACATAGGCAGCGTGCTGGCGCAGGGCGTGAGCGTGGGCACGAGCACCAGGCCGACAGTGGCCATGCGGTCCATGCGGTGGCCGCCGCCGTGGTGCGCGTGCGAGCAGTGGCCCTTCCCTGTAATGTTCTGGAATATGTACCTGCGTGTGGCCAAAGGGTAGGCAGTGGGGGGGTCGTCGGGGTGGCATTCACACACAATCGGCGTCACGTGTAAGCCATGGGCAGGCTGCGCCGTGTGGCTACAGCCACAGGGTACAACCATGGCAAGCGTGAAAATTCAGGATCTGTCCCTCATTCATATTAAATTCTTTCATACTTTAAGTGCTGAAAAGCTTGCCAAGTCCTCGGGAACGCTGGCATAGCTCCCCAGCCAATACCTAATTCGAGGCAAATCAGTGCAAGCCCGCTAAAGCCCAGTTTAGTCGTGCCAAAGAGCACTGCCCAAGTGCGCAGACAGGCTTTTCTGTTCTAGCCATGTCTAAGGCACGTCGGCTGGTCTGCCATCCGCGTCCCCGCGCTTCCCCATCCATCGCATGCGCGCCCACGCACGGGCAGGCAGGTCGCTAGAGCCAATGCATCCCCGCACATATTGGACACTATCGTCCGGCACACCAGGGAACGGCTGCGCCTGGCACACGCAGAGTACACCGGCTGTGCCCGAGATCAGATGATGCCTCAGGAGGGGCCACAGGCAGAGGTCCTTGGGCTCTACAGTGCAAGCATGCAAGAAACGACACACCCGCCTGTACCCTCACCGACCATGATTCAAGGTGTTTCTGGTGCATGCCAGTGAAAAGCAGCGGGCTCCCACAGGTGGCGGCACAACCGCACGGCGCTGCCTGCCTGCCATGATGCATGGGGAAGCCCCACCTGCTGGTGCTGGCTGGCATCCAGACGCCCATGCTTGCATTCACATCACCCATAAGCGTGGCCACCGACCCACTGTGAATGCATGCTTCGCAATCACGATACCCGCTGCGAATGCATGCTTTGCAATCACGATACAGAATACGATACAACAGAAGGGGGTTTCCACAGACACTCGATTTGGGGTGCCCAAAATCACGGGGGTTTTTATTCCGACATAAACGTAGTTGTGTGGGGAGTCGGCGCGCAGTAAAAAAATCCCCCAAATTGACTGTGGGCAGAATTTGGCCGGCCGGATCGGAATGCTCTACTATAGTTTACGCTACCTTCGACCGGCGACGAATCAGCATGGTGATAGAAGAAGCATGGGTCCTCCATCACTGGGGCGTCAGCACCACCCCACGGATGTGCGAAAATGCGGGGAACTCGATGTACTTCAGACGTAGTCCCTCCAGATGCTCGGAGCGGTGACCACGGAAAAAACTACCCGACACGTGGGAATTGCGAAACACGGGGATTTTCACGTAGCTTGCTGTCACTACACGGAAAGGCCCGTTTTTTGTGTTTTGGCAAGTGTCACCAGGTTGCGAGCCAAGATCAGAGAACAAGCTTGGATTGTTGGCCCGTTTGAGTCGAGCGCAGAGGCCCCCTGGGACACTCACGATACAGCCGACGATACAGCACAAGACAGGGCTAGACCCTGTCCTGCGCTATGTACGGATGGTCGACTCCCACGACAACCATTGTCCACTCCCACGACTCCCACACGACTCCCACGACGACCATTGTCCACTCCCACGACTCCCACGATGACGATTGTCCACTCACACGATGCCCATGATGATGAGCAGGCCGGACGCGGCCGCGTGCACGTACTCCTCCGGCAGCACGGTGTGGGCCATGGCCACCGCAGCCAGGCCCATGAGGGAGGTGCTCACCACATGGCCCAGCGCGCCCAGCGTGGCTGGGGGGGGGGGGCAGAGAGAGGGTTTGGGAGGGGGGGGGAGCCGCCGCAACACGCAGGAAGATCGGGGAATGCATTGGTGATACCTGCGCAAACCAAGATAGGGGATGCGTCGGTTACCCTGGTTGGATACCTGGGCAAACCAAAACGAGCAAAGGGCATGCCTCTCCATGGTGTAACCTGGTTCTTTATGACGCACGATGTGCGCCATTGCTTCTGCAACACACCTGTGCCATGTCATACGTAAGCTGCCCACCCAGCGTTGGCCCAGC
The DNA here is from genome assembly GCA_009746045.1 of Mesostigma viride. Lineage (NCBI taxonomy): Eukaryota > Viridiplantae > Streptophyta > Mesostigmatophyceae > Mesostigmatales > Mesostigmataceae > Mesostigma > Mesostigma viride. Next base: position 25,665 of record RPFO01000485.1, on the reverse strand, counting down.
AGAGCATCCAGCAGCCAGACGGGGACGCACCGGAAAGTGGTAGGGTACGGCTTGAGACGCGTAAGACAAGCGCAAGAGTGCGGAGAGGGGTCCAGTGTTGGCCCAGCAGAGCATCCAGCAGCCAGACGGGGACGCACCGGAAAGTGGTAGGGTACGGCTTGAGACGCGTACGACAAGCGCAAGAGTGCGGAGAGGGGTCCAGTGTTGGCCCAGCAGAGCATCCAGCAGCCAGACGGGGACGCACCGGAAAGTGGTAGGGTACGGCTTGAGACGCGTAAGACAAGCGCAAGAGTGCGGAGAGGGGTGGACCGCCTTTCAAGGAGGGGGGATCAAGCACCCCGCAAAAGCTGCACTCGCATACCCAGGTGTGTGCGCATGCTCATGTTTGTGTGTGTGCTCATGGATGCTACTTTCGGTAGTTGGGGCTGTGAAAGGGCTGGGGGGGAATACACATTCACGCATGGCCCCAGCGCAGGGCAGGAATGAGGGCTGCCATGTCCAAGGATCGTTTAGAGATACAGCATCACAAACAGCGAAACATGTGATGGATGAACAAGCCAGGACTGGCCTAGTCCAACTCTCATCATCAGGCCAACTCATCATCATCAGGCACGACGGCTATCGTGGGCTGCAATTGCAGCACCACAAGAGCTGTATCATTGCAACCGCGGCGCAGCAAAGCTCATCCTGGCTCGGCCCAAGCACGGCCAGGGGAAGAAAACACGGTGATTCCAGAAACGCATGCATGGCATGCATGCAGTAGGGAGGCGTGGTGCAGCCATTCCCTTGCCCAAATGCGTTAGGTTAGGCTCACGCTCGAGACTTCAAGCAATTTCCACGTGACATGTTGACCACGGTCCATTATGGCGGTAAGTTACCCATTACGTGCTGCCCAATATGAAGCATATATGCCACGCATCCTGAGAAAGACGCTACTACCGGTCTTCTGTCATGTTGGTACATGCGCCTTATTTCATTTAGTGTAGCAGGACGATACGAGCACCACTCACTTATGAGCAAGGTCTTGGTTAGCGTCCACGATTGTGCTTTCCCAACCAGCGAGAAGGGAAGCCAGTGCGTGGGCAAAAGTGAGTGCAAGAAGGAGACGGTCACCATGCCCCCGATGGTGGAGACCTCCTCCGGGTCAATCATCTTTGTAAAAGTGGCCAGCGTGACGATAGCCTGCTTTGCGTAGTTTGCACCAACCACGACGTCGTCAAATCCAGAGCGCATAACCCTAGAATTGTAAGAGAAGCCAAGAGCCCCTCTTTAACGAATAAATATGCAAAGTGACGAGAACGTCTACTTAGTTTCTTTTCCAAAATGCGCGTGTATTTCGCTTGAACTAACGTAAATCTCCCATCCAGGCGCCCAATTACGCGGGAAAATATGTTGCTCTGAAAAGTTTTCAGCACATTCGACAGCTCCCGTCGTATGCCAAATTGCTGTTCCAGCTGACTCCGACGTGAAAAAACACCTGGTCAAAGGCTGCCTTCCGGACGAGAGAAGGAGATGGATTCCGGCCTGTGCCGAAGTGCCAACTGCCAACGTTCCAACCTGGTACTAGTGGTACATACCTAGGCCGTCATGGTACAGTCATTACCGCGTTAAGTTGCGTTTCTTAAGGTTGCGTTACCGCGTTAAGTTGCGACGCCGAACTTTGGGCGGCGACCGCAACGTCAGCATCGGTGCCATCGCAACTTAACGCGGTAATGACTAATGACTCAATTTGTACTGTAGGTGTCAGCAGGCCTTAGGTGGCTTTGCTCATGCTGCAGGCCTGCAGCATGATCGGGCTTGACGAGAGCTGTCGAATGCCGTATGCCGTACTTACACAAGTCCGTGAGAGGAGGGGGTGAGCTGCTAGCAGGAGGGGTGACATTGAGCCAAGCTAACAAGGGGCCGGATCCTGCAGCCGCCGGTCCAGAATGTCTGGCCCCTATTTCCATACTAGGGGCCCGTGCAGCTACCGGCACCAATTCTAGCTAGCCCCCATCTTTTCGGCCCCTATAGGGGAGATTCCAGGGGCCGAATTTTTATGCAGCCGCCAGCCCTAGATTTCGGGCCCCCATATTGTACAGCAGGCGCGGCATGCCGCATCATGCCACGTGGCGTCCCATCTTGCCATGCCCCGGATGCCAGCTATGTACGGGCCTACGGATGCCTACACAAAAAACTGTGTCGGCATCCGTCCTCACGCCGCGCCGCGCTATACTGTCATGCAGTCTGCAGATGTCTTGCCCAGTTCAGTTCAGTTCAGTTCAGTTTAGTTGGAATCCCACGCCGGTCATATCCAACAGAGATAGTGTGGCGACGTAAGTAGCTCGGATGGTAACCTTACTAGGGTACTGTGTATGTCTTGCCCAGTAATTGCCTGTCGCCGGAGAGGCATGCCGGCATCAAGCCACGTGGCGCCTCATCTTGCCACGTGGTGCCGCATCTTGCCACGTGGGGCCGCAGCTCGGCCACGTAGCGCTGCGCTATTGGGGGCCAGTAATACGGGGCCACCGCCGCCGACCCTCGTTTTACTCGCCAGCCCCTATTTCAATTCAGGGGCCGGCGCTTACCGCAGCAGTCAGGCCCTGGGACGGGCCCCTAGTATCCAGGAAATTTTGCCTGGAGATGTCACCCCTCCTGTGACAACAGGTTTATTCGCGCGCCGGTGTACCGACAGGGTTTAATTCCAGGTAAATAGGTGTACGTTTATTCCAAATATAGCCAGTAGTTAATCCCTGCTAAGCCTAGGGTATCAAGAAATTGACAGGGTTTAATTAATCTAGCTCACTGTGGGTACACCGTCCGCATTAGTACTGTAGTTTATAGAAAATTTCAGATTAGTCAAGTTGGGGCCCGGTAATTACAAATTAGTTTCACTAATTGCAGACAGGTGTTTTTTATTACAGATCAGTCGGGATTCTTAGTTCGATGCGTCAGACCATGGTCAGACAGCGGTTTTTCCGATCGAAATCTGATTCGTTTGGTCAGATTCCTGTTTCCGTCACGCCCTTTACGGAACATGTGCGAAATTTTGGCGCGGACAAGACGTGAACGTCTGTGTAACGTCCGGGGAAAGCGGAGTGAAGTTGCGGCCTCGCCAAAGAATTGGTTTCCGAGTCGCCAAAGGATGGATTGCGGTCGCCAAAGGATGGATTGCGGTCGCCAGAAGTTAGTTTGTGGTGCTGGGCGGAGGGTTAGAGCACAAAAACATTAGTTTCCTGCACCTTGGCGATGGAGTTTTATCAAGGAGACAACCAGCGCAGGCCAGAAATCGGGAGAATCCGGACCATGGTAGCTCGAGCCTGCCGTTATCTTGTCCGCGTGTTCGAGTCGTTCAGGATGATGAAGATGAATGGTGATGGAAATGTGTAGCCTTGTGCATTGAAATTATGGCTGGCTTACGTGTAGAGCGACTAGATGACCTAGACGGTGGGGCCGGAAACAGCCTGCGTTGGGTTTTATAGCCTGCGTTGGGCGACGCCAGCTGCTGTGCGATCATGACCGTGCGATCATAAGCATCCATTTTTCACGGAACGTATAATGCAACGGTGCTCTGGCTTGTTTCGTTAATTTGGTCGCTGCTCTCTGCGTCTTCTAACAGATTCCCATTCCCCTCTCAACTCCACGATGTCGACGCCAACACGCTGGAGGAGGGCCTCGGCGGAGTTGCCAGATCCCTCCACACCGAAGAAACAAAGCAAGAAAAGAGGATCGGGGAATTCGGCGGCCTCTCCGATATGCTTGGATTTCTCGCCTCAGCGCTCTTCCCCCGCGAGCAAGCCGCGGCTTGTGAGGACCCTGCCTCCTCTTCAGGCGGATCGAGCAAGTGCGAGTCTGCGCCTGTATTCTTAATGTCGGTAGCATTTTTTGGAAAGCATCGTCTAACATAACGACATTGTTTTGCGTGGCATTCGTACTTCAGGGAGAATTCGAAGGGCCTTTGAGGGATCGCACTGGTGTGTTAAGGAAGAGCGTGGTCCGCCGGTGTCCCGAGCGACGTCTACCGAGCTGCCAGCTGTGATGGTATTGTGGTGACTTACTGGCGGTTAACTGTGCTTGTCTTTGTAGGCCTTTTCTGCAATTGGGTTTACTTTGCATCAGCCATTTACACATGCATTGCTAAATGTTACATGGGGTTGATTGGCCAGCCTTTGTAAGAGATGACCATCACTTGTTTTTTTGAAGGCATTGCTCTTCTGCCTGTTTCAATAATAGGTTGCCCATCATTCGCACCTACAGTCCATCTCAACTACATCGTTCATTTTTTCTGTGTGTGATGGCAAGTTTGCATTTTACCATACCAATAATGCTCGCATCGCTTGCTAAGGAGTATGGTTCGCGGGTATTTTCACTCTGCATTATGAATGTAGGGGGGCACTGAGAGCATGTAAAGTGAGCAGGTATGCATCAAGGCTGAGTCGATGAGTTTTCCCAAAGTGGGTGCGCCCATGCCGCACCATGGTTTACACCCCACCTTCATCTGTTGGAAACTTGCGGGTTTTTTGTTCTGTTTACATGTTTACAGACACTTGGCGAAGTTTCTCAGAGATGTCTATTGGGTGTGGGGCAATTTGGTTTGCATTGCTGTGATGTCACATGGGACTGTGGTAATGATGAGTCACTTGGAGGGGGAAGCAAGTGTGCACACCTGCCTTGGGTCGGTAGCGCCAGTATTGGATTCCTCTTCGTTATGGGGAGACATTCTTGTTACATGTCAGTCTAGTTTCATAATGGTGTTGTTCTTTGTGACAAATTGGCTACTTTCTCGCGTGCCCCACACCCGTCTTGTCCATCGCTTGACTTGCGCCCTTGCTTGTGCACAATGATGCCACTTGCATTGCCATTCCTCCACCCCTCCTTATTTCGCCATGCAGGCATTAGCTGCCGCCCTCTTTTATTTCCTCTCTCATTTCCTTTAAATGCTTAGGGCTTGATTTAGGATTCAGTCGTGTACAAGAACATCAGTGTCTAAATTTGATTGTGTCATGATTGCGTTTGCTGTTGCAGGTGGGTGGCTGGACGAATGCGAAGATGGACAGCAGAAAGAGGGTTTGCGGCGGCAAGGGCGTGAACGCTAGTCACCATTGTCAGGTGAAACTTGAGAATGGGTACACATACCTTGCAATTGATTGCAGTACCTGGGTAAAGATTAATGATAAGCTGTCAAAAAGAAACCCAGGTCCGTTTTTTTTTTCCAGCTCGGCATGTGCAAAGAATCCTGAGATGAGCCTGCACTTGCCGGATGGTAAGGCCGTGCCTGCCTACTCCGGTTTATAAATGCCGCAATTTTGTTTTAGCGACCTTTGGGTCATTTGCATTTTGGGGCACAAGTTTACATGGTATGGTATTTGATGATGCCAACTGGGATGTACCCTGAATAGGGCTGTATGCTCGTATGTACAACATAGAGTGGACACTCACTTCCATATTCCTCAACGACTCTAGAATTGTGGACAAGATAACGGCAGGTTTGAGCTACCATGGTCCGAATTCTTCCGCTGGTTGTATCTATAGTGATGGACTTTACAATGAACCTATTTTAACAAAATCGTGAGCCGTTAATGAATATCCATTATCAAGTAATAGTTGTCAAGATCACTCAAAATTAAGTGGGACAAGTCTACTTCAAGGTCTTCCACGTACGTACTTGCGTGTCATTAATTAATGAATTAATTAATGAATTACTTAATTAATTAATAGACACGTGACTGCGTCACGTGAGGATAAGTCCTCAGTGGGAGGGGAACATATGGGATGGAATGGATGGCCGGTGGAATTAGCTATCTACGTCCTAGTTACAGGGTTGTGAGCACCGCGGCCCGAATCGCTATGAACGCCATACGCGGTCACACGCGGAGCCCCCAAAGACTTGGGGGTGGTCTCCTTCATCACTACTTGCCATCTATCCTTGCGTACCATCTGCCTCCATTAAAAATTAAATTAAATTATAACATGCCGCCGTGGGGAGATCATGTAGCACATATTCCATGAGGGATGGGGTGGAGGAAGCCGCGTGATCGAACTATCCTAACTCTAAGCTATCTAGAAAATCCTAACTACACTACTCATCAAAACGCCTCCTCCGCTTGGGGGGAGGGGGCTTGCCCACAGGGTCGGGCGTGCGCGCCTTGACAATCTTCCTCCACCGCGTCTTGTCCTGCATGGCAGTCCAAAGACGGGAGAGAGAGTATCCCCATATCTGCCTCCATATTACAGACAAACCAGGAGGCTGCCCGGGTGTGAGCCCGTCACGTCTAGTGTAGCACATGCCCATGCCGAGTCTATCACGAAAAGTCCACGGGTGGCGGCCCTGCCGCGCGCAGCTTGGGGCACGTCAGGTGAGGACATATCGCCCAGGCTGGGCGGGCTTGGTGCCAGCTATAGTCTATCTGATGTGTCTACCTGATCTGTGCGGGCCAGGCCGGTGCCCGGCTAGGCCCAGGCGCCTGTGCCTAATAATGTGGGAGACATAGGGCAAATCAGCGTACAAATCCTCATTGCTAATGTGCAAACCAAAGGGGATGTTATGTGCATGGGCATGCCACGGACTACTATCAAGGAGACAACCAGCTACTATATGCTAATCTCATTAGAAAATAATTACACCAATTAAAGTTACAAATATCGTCTGCATCATGCCCCAACCATGCACTTAATACCAACCATGCACTTAATACGTTATTATGATGTATGCCGTGATTTCATGTCAAGGAGACAACCAGCGCATGCCAGAAATCGGGAGAATCGCATGTATTTCGTGCGGGTCGGGCCCAACTGAATATTTATTAGTCAATTAATTACTTAATGATGCGGCGAGACACATCCTTAACGTGAAAGAACATGGCGGGGTTAGACCTGGTTACCGCCTTGCCGACCTGATTTATGCGGATGATACCACCCTCATCGAGAGCCCCGCGCACATTCAGACCTGGCTGGACTGCCTGGGCCTGGAGGCGCGGGCGGTGGGGCTGGAGATTAGTGTCAAAACTGAGGCGATGGTGATAGGGGCATCCAGTAAACCACCGCTGCCGCGCCTGCTCGACGGGACGGAGGTCCCGCTCCGCGACCGCTTCAAGCTGTTGGGGAGCTGGCTTCCTGACACCGCCGACGATGTGGACACCCGCATCGGCCTTGCCTGGGCCAAGCTCCGTTCGCTCACACCGGCTTACTGGCGCTCGAAGGGCCTGGACGGGCACCGCAAGCGCATGCTCTTCAAGGTCCTCGTCCTCACGGTGCTCACGTATGGCGCCGAGGCGTGGACCCTCCCACCCAAACTGGCAGCTCGGCTCGACGGCACCGTTTATAGGATGCTCCGGCACGTATAGGTTTTTCCGAGCGTCCGTCATCAGAGTCTTTGTATCATGGCATGCCTCGTGTTTCGGACGAGATTAGGCAGCGTAGGATAGCATTTGTAGGACACCTTGCCCGCACCAGCCAGGTCGACACCACCCTTGGTCTGGCCGGCCCCCAGCGGCTTGGACAGCCAGGGCGGCACATTCTGACCTGGCCTGGCCCCGCGGACATTCCCAAAAGGGTAGGGAAACCTGTCACCAACTACGTTCAGATGTTGCTGGACGACCTAGTGGTCCCAGCCCAGTTTGAGCACCGCATCCACTCCCTCTCCCGTCTTTGGACTGCCATGCAGGACAAGACGCGGTGGAAGAAGATTGTCAAGGCGCACACGCCCGACCCTGTGGGCAAGCCACCTCCCCCCAAGCGGAGGAGGCGTTTTGATGAGTAGTGTAGTTAGGCTTTTCTAGATAGAGTTAGGATAGTTCGATCACGCGGCTTCCTCCACCCCATCCATCATGAAATATGTGCTACATGACCTCCCCACGGAGGCATGTTATAATTTAATTTAATTTAATTTAATTTAATTTTTTTTAATGCGGCGAGAGCGCTCTGTGGCCTGCCCACTCATGGCAGCATGAGAGGTCTAGGCTAGTGCATGCTAGTCAGGGGCGCCCGCTCCCTCCTTGTAATGTATGGGGGTTGGAGGTTCCTTTGTTGGCACCGGCCCATGTGACGCACTGGCGTGCCTAATAATCAATGACTGAGGATTATCAAGGAGACAACCAGCGCAGGCCAGAAATCGGGAGAAATAACTGAGGATTATTCTAATTTCTGATTTGGCACGCCGCAAAGGTAAAAACCATTTGCGTTCAGTGCCGGTCCGCGGAAAACGCGATCTGCAAATGAATCCAGGCCGGAATCGAACTGGGGACCTCTCGCACCAACTTTTGCTGACTATAGGACGGACGTCTCCTGATCCTAAGGCATCGCTGTTTGCACCCATCCATCCATTGAATTGTAACATAACTCCGTTGGGAGTATGTGTAGCACATAGCCCTTGAGAGGGGGCATATGGCCTATCATACATCCTAAGCTACTTCCTGCAAGGGTGGGGATGTAAAGGACCCTTGCTCTAGGTGCACCAAGGCACTTGCATCCCCATGATCTTCAAGCTATGCCCAGCGAAGGGGGAGCCTGTCATGGGGGGGAAGATCAGCATAGCTATACAAAAGCTAGGGCATGGCGTCTCAGCAGAGAGTTACTCCCTGCCTGGGCACAACATAACTAAATAAAGCTAGGCATCATCTGGAGTGTGGCTCATCATAGGCACACATGTACATGGCCTAGCCATAAAGCCGGGGCATGGCTAGCCGGACGGGACATGCCCGAATTTTTTGGCGCCAAAAAATTCGCGCCGGTACCGAAGGTCATAAATTTCACGTGCACGGTGCGCGCACCCATTGCAGAAGTGGCCATGGCGACTGCGTTCAGGCGAAACTACCACACTAGGGCAGGCGAAATGCAAAAATTTTACTCGAATCTAAAAGACGATGAGTTTATGATGTTAGTTTGTGGCGGAAATCAGCTGGTTTACAATATCGCTGTTGTTTTTTAATGCCATCGGCATGGGGGGTAATCTGAATTTTTTGGTCGCGCGGAATAAAATAGAATTCATGATAGCGGCAGTAAAATCGCGGTTTTTAGGGTTGTTTTGACCGTGAAGCAGGCGTTAATACCCTTTGCATCGAATTCTAAACCGAGCTGGTGCTTTTTGCCAGATTTTCGGCCATAATCGGTAAGTAATTGTTCAGACCTGCGCAGTGCGTGTCTGACCTGTCCATGGAAGAACGGCGGTTGTTGCGCGCCTGGGCGAGGGATTTACGAGAGCGAGGTACAGGTTTGTCGCGAATGTTATCTGCTATCAGTGCTTTCTTCTATGAGCTCATCGTTAGAGGTTTTTTGCGTTCTTTTTGGGCCGTTTCCGCCAGCTATCTCGCCGTCGCTTGCCGTTGTGTTGTCGAATACCTGGCAGCTTTAGATTGTTTTCGTTGATGTCGTGATCAGGGCCGCTTCAGTCGCAGCCTATAGCTCTTCGGGAAGGTATAAGGCATTTCATAAAACGTGTTCCGGCAAGGATGTTGTGCGTATGGACGCTTCTTGTTGTGTGAGAGTGACGCACCCTCTCTTCTCAGCGGCATCACAGCGCTCATGCGCTGAAGGGCCGCCAATGGTTTCTTTGAATTTTATCGTGCAGGGATGGAAGTGTTTTAGTGATGATGATGTTGGAGATATTGCATTTGTGTGACTGCATGTAGATAGCTGTCACCAATGGTTGTTTGAGCTTTCCTTTGTTATGATGATGTGACAAGACTACAATGTGCTGAGCCAACCATGGTTGACATGCATGACTGCATGCAAGCTATATATACCATGTTCCTACTTGGTTCCTTGCCCTCCATAGTCCCAGTTTGTCATCCATGCCGGGGAGGACAGTTTAGGAGGTGTTGTTGAGTTGATTAGCTTGGTTTTCATCAACCTTACACTCTAACCTAGGAGAAACATAGGAAATGCTGCTTAGGCATATTAGGGCTACCATCGTCAAGGCTATGAACATATTTACAAGGCTGGCCATGCTGGAGGGATGATGAAGACATATGAGGAGCGTGGCCACCCCTTCGTACATTGTAAACATACTCAGCATGGTTTTGGTGCATGTTGGATGGCATACGAAGTGGCACTGTGGGGTTACTAACTTACTGAGTGGTCCTTAGCGCCTTGTCAGGTGGTCATATAGGAAACCCATCAACTTGAGTAGTTCTTGTCACAATGACCCCCCACGTTGAGCATGCGTTGCCGTCAGCGTGCAAGAGTTAATTATGTGTGCTTTGGTCAGTTTGCAGATGTCCTTGATGAAGAAGGAGGTGCTAGTGTGGCTGAATGGTTACTCTAATTTCCTTGTAGAGTCCACATGGGTGGCCGTCTTGGAATGGTTGTAACTTGGGCAGTTCTTGTCAGAATGGCGTCAAACCTTGAACATAGGAGGTACCGTATGTGCAGAGGTTGGCAGCATGTGGTTTGGCCAGTTTTTGCATGGTTTGGATGGATAAAGGGGTGTTTATGGTGTAAGATACACTAAGAAACCTCCCTTAGCTTCGTCACAGGTGGCTACCTAGGAAATCCATCAACTAGAGCTGCGCTCGTCAGAATGACCTGAAAATTTGGGGCTGCATGTCCCCCCACCTGTAATATTTGGGAATATATGGTGGAGCACGATATGATGTGTTTATGATTTGATTTTTTTTTTTTGGATTAAAAAAGTACCTGTTTTGCGGGAAATCCATCAACGTGAGTAAACATTCTTATTTCTTGGTCCCAATTAGGTAGAATTTCTCAAAAGTGGGGGAACTATGCGGGAATATATGATTTGGTCCCAATATGTTTGCCCATTGTCCTAGGGAAAATGTGACTAAAATAGCGTCTTTTTCTATTTTTAGCGCGTTACCGGTGTATGGTGGGGGCTAGTACCCCCCCCAAGTGGCTGGAAATTTTTTTTAAAATCATATTTATGGTCCCCAATCATCATTGGATTTTTTGCACATGCATAGGTATGGTTTCCAGAAAAGTGCCCTTTAGGCATGTCCCCTCCGGATAGCCATAAAGCGCATGGCTTAGCTGGGATAGTGCCTCTAGGAGGCGTACATGTACATGGCCACGGTCTATCTATGCTACACTACTACTGCTGTATTCCCCTAAGCTGGGGCGTCTGGAGTCGCTGGGGCCGCGGGGGTCGCCTGCCAGGGCTTGTGGCCGACGTAGATGGCCGCCCCTTTCCAGTACACCGGCTGGCCCGCCTTGGTCTGCCGGAGCTGGAGGTAGGTCGGCCATAGCTCCCGTCGCCGTTGTTGCTGCGCCAGGGTCAAGTCATCATCAAGGGTGAAGAGAGTCTTCTCGAGCCGCTTGCGGCGTCTGAGAAAAGAAATCTTGTCCGCCGGGGTCTTAAAGGTGAGAAGGAGTGGGGGCGCCCCTGCCTTGCCCCGCGCGCGGGGAAGGCGGTGGGCGACCAGGTCGATCTCACCAGTAAGGCCCATGCGATCAAGGATTTCTTTCTCAAAAGCACGCGCAAGCTTCTCGGAATTCTCACCTTCCTCCATCTTGAGTTTCTTGACAATGACGTTTAGGCTGCGCTTGGCGAGCTCGGCCTCCTCGCGGAGGTCAAGCGTCTGCCGTTGGAGCTGGGCTGCGACGGCGGAGGTGGTGGAGGTGGTGTGTTGCTTAAGCATGTCCGCCCAGGTGGTGATGGGAGGAGCATCGCCGACCAGGCCAGCCGGGGCTGGCTTGGCGGCAATGTCCTTCACCGCCTGGGCGGTGAGGCCTGCGGTGTTCTGCAGAACCTCGATAGCGATGGCGTTATCCTTAAGACGCTGGTCGATGTCGCGGAGCTGGGCGGTGATGGAGTCGGTGGAGGCGGAGGGAGGGGGGGTGGAGGCGAGGAGGGTGGCGGTGGCGGTGGGGATGGTGGGGAGCTCAGCAGCCAGCTTGCGCACATTGACAGCAATGGGCGAAGCGTGCTGGTAGAAGGCGTCCTGGAGGTGGCGGAGGAGGGTGAATTCGGTAACGGGGCAGGGTTGCAAAAGGTCGTCGGCCGAGCGCTTAGTGATGGTAAAGAGAGCTGCGAGCTGAAGGCGGGGGCGAGGCCAGCCGGCCGTATTGGCCGAGGTAGGGGCGTCAGCTGGGCGGTTGGAAAACCGGCCGTCAGCTCCGTTGCGGAAAAGGTTCCATCCATCTATCGGGGTTAATGCTCCGTGACTCCCCAACGGGAGCACGAGTCTAATTAATTAATTAATTAATTAATTAAGGCATCGCCAACTGACACCTACAGTCCAACTGCAAAAGTTCTCCTTTCCCGGCGGGTTATTATGCTCATACATGTGACGCAGCCTACGTGTATTTATCAGTAATTAATTAAGTTGTCAGAAACTGTTATCCTCAAGAAAGGCAGCAAATGGACTAAATGCTGCCAACGGCCTGTACGCGAAAATATGCGAGAACTCACGGTAGCCAGAAAAATCAGGGTTCGAACTAGCTACCAACTGGAACCTATGCCATAGATTCCGCGATAGGGCGATTTATCAACGAGGAAACTGGTCGGCGCGGGTCAGATATCTGGAGGGCTCTATGACATATAGGGTTATATTAACATCACTTAATATCAATGAGACAACCAGCACAGGCCAGAAATCTGGATCGATGTGTCATTTATGGCATGTTTGAGAAAATAAATGCTTAATAACATCGTTTATCTATTACATCAATTGGTACCAAAAGCAAACTTGTCCAAATAGGGTACCGTGGGGTGGGGTGGGTGGGTGGGTGGGTGGGTGGGTGGGTGGGTGGGGTGGGGGTGTGTGGGGGGGTGAGGTTGGGGGGGGGGGGGAGCGACTTAAAATTTTCCACACCCATAGAACTTTGTCTCACTTAACATGACATCTCACACTGTATGAGGAAGCAGACACGGCTGTTTTCCAAGTCTGCCATTGGTCATCTTACTCCTAGGATGCCTCCGTAACATATGGCAATGACAATGGGACTGGTTATGCTTGGCAGAAACTGAAAACAGCAAGACATGTTGCCACTACGCATGTGCAAGCATAGCTCTGCCCTGTGCAACACATAAGCAAGGCTACTCGGAATACGTGCAAAGCTTGCTATCTAGTGGACAGAAAATGCCCATGGTCTTCGGAAAAGCCTTGGATACCACTGTGGAGCTTTTCCCTGCATTCAATAGAAATAACTAAACATACATGTGCGCTTAAAAAATGCACAAAATGCAACAGCACAACACAGTCAGCAATAACAGTCAAAGTAACCAACCCAACTTCCTATCCGAAAATAAATCAGAATTAGCATAGCCATGGTCCTATATTACATGTCAGAGGTCGATTTTAGAGACACTTTGGCTGCTAAGGTAGCGAAACAACCATAGTTACCCTGATGACCATGGCACTGCTGCGGCCACACATGGCACTATTGCCTTTTCAGCAGTGGGCCAACGAAAGAAAATTGTGCCCGACAGCGTGCCATGAATAGACGCAATGGGTGATAGAGAGTGGCGTGATAGCTGGCTGATTTATTGGCTGCATCCTCTACCACGACCGCCATCACCACCAAGCTCCAGGAGCTGGAAGACACGCGCCGCGAGGCCGCTGACCGCGACCGTCGCCGCTGCCGGGTCATCCTCAGGCGCTTCGACATGCTGCCGGAGGAGACCCCAGACTCTCTTCTCGACGAGCTGAAGAAACAGCTCTTGGCGCGCATGCAGCTGCCAGGTGCGATACTGCAGGGCGCCTACCGCCTGCCCCATCCACGGGCCAAGGCTGGGCCCCCTCCAGTGGTCCTCACCTTCAGCGACATCACAGCCCGAGTTCGGTTCCTCTCTCGCCGCAAGAAGCTGGTGGACACCTCCTGGTCGCTTGACGACGACCTGACGCCAGCCCAGCAGCAGCAACGCCGCGATCAGTGGCCCGACTACATCCGCCACAAGACCAACCCCGAGAAGCCCCAAGTGTACTGGCGGGGCGGGGACCTCTACGTCAACAAGAAACTGTGGAAGCCCCCCCGGGCTTCCCCGGGATAGAGCACTCCAGCTAGTTGTCTAGATGGGGGCAATCGATGATGGGATAGCTTAGGCATTACAGCACTTGAAACGATATTAGCGCACAGCGTTATAGTACCTTCAATTAGCTCTGGCACCTTGTGGCCATCAGCTTGCGCCTTAATTAGCCGACGTCTTGAGCCCACCTCACATTTGTAGCATAAGCTATGCGTCAGCCTACCTATGGTATTGCACTGGTTGTATTGCACCCACAGTGTTGCGCCCCGGCACCATGCCGTGGAGAGAGCGCTCTGTGGCCTGCCCACCTGCGGCAGTGAGAGAAGCTAGGGCGCCCTCCCTCCTTCTCACTGTGTATATAGGGTTGAAGGTTCCTTTACTCTGTATTGGCACCCACGTGACGCAGTCACGTGCTTATTAATTAATTAATTAATTATTGGCTGATAGATTGGCTGGTTAACTGGCTGTTTGGTGGGCAGGTGGTTGGTTGGTTGGTTTGTGGCGGGCGGGCGGGCGGGCGGGCGGGCGGGCAGGTGGAGGTGGGTGATAAACTGAGGAAGAGCTGAATCATTAGAAGCCATCATCCCTAAGCATATGCCAGCAATGTACAAAGTTCCCTCCCATGCCGTTATCCTGATCAATACAATTTACCTTTGTGGTGATCATCAGAGTGAAGACGCCGTCATCGCCACGAGCAGGGTCTCCATCGCCGTACACGACCCCATCTCTGAGCCCTAATCTAGGTGTGCCATCCTCGTGCTCGGGGACGCCGAAGAAGTAAAAGGCATGATCATCCAGATCATCGCGGCATAGCTTGCCCTGAATGTACACGCTCATTTTATCCAGCTCGTTGTTGTTGTTGCCATCCTTCCTGCGCATCCGCCTGCTCGCATTCTGACACTGGCCAAGCGAAGACAGCGGCATGTCGGGATTCTGGGTTCAAAATAGATTGCGAGCAGCGCTCGGTTGAAGCCCTGCGTCGACCATCAAAGGTTTCAGCTTCTCCTTCAGCTCGTTGGTGAATTTCACAATCTTCTGAGGAGTGGGCACTGAGCCTCCTGGGGCATCATCCGGCAATGCGTGTGGAGCATCGCGCAGCGTGTACATCCCGGTCTTCAACGTGGCATGACACACAAGATACTTGACAAGGAACGGGCACTGGTAGTCCTCAGTGCCGAGATCCTGGCTCTCGCTGTGCAGCTTTTCAGCGCCGGATTCGGGGCTGCCACCAAGCAGCTGTTCGTCGGTGCCATCACGGAGAATTTCGTCACCGCCAGCAAGGTCGGCTTCACGGCCGCCCTCGTTGATGACATCGAGACAGCGGGTGCAGCTGCACGTCCGCGTCGCATACCGCATCTTGTGGGAAGGGCCTCCTGGCGGGTAAAGTGTGCAGTTCTGATTGTTGCTCTTGTTGATAGGGCCCTTGCGGGATACCACGCGTGAATAAGCATCAGCCCGCTCCCTGGCCGTTGCATAATCCACTAATGGAGGCAGCGCAGACAAAAATTCTGCGTGCTGCCATTGCTCATGTTCGTCCCACTCATAACATCAATGATGCATTTTGTACTGTAGGCTTTCCTATTCTAGCCCGCAAATGTCCCGACTGACAGCAATGCCATTAAAAAGCCAAAGCTACGGAGCTTCGTCGGTTCACTGGCGTCACAATCTGCTATTCTTAGTATTCAGGAAGGCTCGCACAACAGCAGCCATCGACGCGGCAAAAAGCCTTAAAGAGTGCGCGATGAATTCATGAAATAATACAGAGGTACTCAAGTGTACCGGCCGCCATCTCGCCAGCTGCTTATTGCTTATTCTCTTATTTTCTCTTTTCTTTCAGTAAGGTAAAGGATCCTGAGTTCCTGACTGATCATTGATCAAAGCCAGTCACGCAGGCTGGCCGGTCTGCAAGCAGGTTTGCTTATTCTTCTAGCTGACACAACAGTGAAAAATTCCGCTTATGCTGCCCGATTTCACCTTTGGCGACTAGGGATTCGCCTTTGGCGACTGGGAACCCATTTCTTTGGCGACTCCGGCCTTCCCCTCGATCCCACGCCGGTCATTGCCAGAGGCAGACAGAGATTCCCATGCCAGACGGGCAGACAGAGATTGGGCCATTATATATCGGCCGACGGGCCGAGTACTACTACCGGCCGTCATTACCGCGCCTAAAATCTGGCGTCGCAATTTAACGCGGTAACGCAACTTAACGCGGGTACGTAACCTTAACGATAGAATTAGGCTAGCAGCCCAGCCGGCCAGCCCCTCCTCCTCTGGCGGACTTTGTCTATAAGGAGGGGTGACATCAAGCCAAATTTGGTCGTACCCAACCCTCCGTCGTCGGCAAAAATTTGGACGGGAAGGAGGTTTTGTCGCAATTTAACGCGGTAACGTAACCTTAACGATAGAATTAGGCTAGCAGCCCAGCCCCTCCTCCTTTGGCGAACTTAGTCTATAAGGAGGGGTGACATCAAGCCAAATTTGGTCGTACCCAACCCTCCGTCGTCGGCAAAAATTTGGACGGGAAGGAGGTTTTTGGTCTTACCAAAATGAGGCCGTCGCAGGCCCGTCGTCCAGTTTGCAAAAGGAAGGAGCAGTTTGGGCATTCCCGGGACATTTTTGACACGGTCGTCTATCTTTTTGGCCGGAAGGTATTCCTAGAAGATCGTCCGTCGTCGGTTGGCACATACGTACTACGGATCCTGCAGGAGCGTCAAGACTAGGCTGACCGACCCAGGCGGTGCAGGCTGGCGCCACGCCACCGGTAGTTCTCATGGTCGAGCGAGCAATAATCCATTTGAAACGCCGCTCTCCCGCTGGCCAAGGTGCTTCTTGCTGCTGAGCCATGGCTGGGCAGCTCCCTTACAAGCTCCCCTAAGCTCCCGTATGACCATTAGAACTAGCGCCGCGCCTGGCTCCCAGGTTGTGCGGCTGCCTGTAGTGAGCGTACAACGGTGCTCTTTCCTCCTTGCTACCGTCGTCATCATCCACAATGCTCGGAAGGAGTTCCCAGTTTTGCTAGTGGAGTGCCCACCCCGCCCTCCGTCGGCGGCAACCCGGGAGTGTGGGAGCACCCAGAGATTCCACATGGGTGACATCCCCATTGTACAGTGGGGATGTCACCCCTCCTCTTCTATACGGCAATCGATAGCTCTCGTCAAGCCCGATGCAGCTGCAGCATCAAGTCGCCCGAAGCCCATTTTTCCGGCCAGATATTTACCGAAAGGTGGGCGCCGTGTGGTATACGCCGCCCAACTTACCGGCGTCGCAACTTGACCCGGTAATGATTGCCAGCTTCAGTTGACTGTGTCAAATATCTAGCGATGTTTCTCTACTTTTGTCACGCATTATGTTATCACGCATTATATGCGGGGAAAATTGACGCCGTCAGCTAGGTGTTTATTTACACGACTTGTTGTTGGGTTTGCATCCCTATTAATTGCACCCACAGGTCGTTGACTAGTTTAATATCATATACAATGTTTGAGTGTACTAAAATCCGAATGATGTTGCTCGGAATACAGCAAGCGTTACCTGTCAGCACCGTTACAGGTGCCGTAATTTACATCGGCTCTCTCCGGATCAGATCAGGTCCGCAGTTTGTGGTGCCGCCCTGGAGGCGATAGGACTTTGAGCCTATCAGACCACACACACAATGTACCATGATGTGGACAATAGATTACAGGCTGCAAAGTCGTTATTATCTAGTGTTCTTTCCGTGGTTGTAGAGACGCTAAGCTGCAGTGCCGTCAGATGTAAATCAACGGTGCATAATGCATTAGCCGCCACTACTTTGTGTGCCTAGAGTTGTTTGCTTGCCTAGCCGTGTGTGGCCCCGACCCAGTGTTGGTCGTGTGACCCTGCCCAGTGTTGGCATTGTCATTTGCCCTGGCCCAGTGTTGGCTATGGTAGACTGCGCCCAGTGTTGGCCGCACCGTGTTTTCCACTCTCAGTAAACGTATTTTAATACAAGAAGTCTTTTCCATACACTTGTGCAATATCTGGGTCATAACAGGCAAAAGATCTTTCCTCCGAGCCCCGGTTTCTGACATGGTATCGAGTAGCGAGTGATGCCTATGAACCCATATTTTCCAATTCCCAACGACCGCAACCTGAGATCTGGAATTGAGCTTTTTCAATTTCCCGAAGAATCTTGCCCAGACTACCTCGCAAGAGCAAATCTGCTTTTTGCCCAAGTTGAAGACATCTTCCCGGGCGTGTTTCCTGAATCTGCCTACTGCCGCTGGCTCCTGCGTGGCATTCGACAAGAATTTTTCAACTGTGTGTGTTTCAGCGAACTTCCAGACTTTTCAATCAGAAATCTACAGGGTCTGCTCGACAACAACGCAGTATCTCTGGAGAGATTAAATCACACTTTACTTCACATTACAAATCTCCAACGCAATCAAGAACATGTCGGGAGGTGCGCCAGCTGTGGCACGAGAAGTCAAGGAGAGCAGCGTTCTTAGTGCTCTCAAGAATCTCAACTTTGATGGGAGCGACCCCAAGAAATTCACCGGATTCCGAATCAAGGCGGAAGGGCAATTCGACGCCCTCGGATATTCAGATGTACTAGCTGGAAAGGATCCGATCGTGGTAAAGCAGCAAAAAATTGGTTACGCTGCCCTGATTGCTGGCCTCGACGGCAACGCGCTACTGCATGCCGCTACGGCCCCCAACAAGTATATGCACGAGGCGTGGACCGTCCTGGTTGACGTCTATGGACGTGACGAAACGACATCCACCCATCAGGCCGCGACACTTGAGGAACTGCTGTCAGCTGAGCAGATTCCCATGGATTCTGTTCCTGCAAATGTCAATCTCACCGAACGATTGTACCTGCAATATAATAAATTAAGCAACAATAAACTCCATGATTCCATCCTGGTGACATCACACCGCCGCAGACTTCCTGCCCAGTATGGCCCCGTCCTGGCGGCGTACAACCTTCCCCCCGACTTGACGTGGAAAGACTACAAGACCGCCCGTCCTGAAAGTGGACGACCATCTGCGTGTGCACCGCGCGGCCCAAGCTGGCAGCTCAGATTCCAGTGCACCAGTGTATCATACTGCTGCCTGCCCCCACTGTGCGGGTACTATCGACGAATCAGTCTTCCTCACCAAGGGTGGGAAAGTGCTGACCTGCAAGCACTGCCACCGTACCGGTCACACTGAGGATCGCTGCTGGTCCAAGAAGGCGGAGAACAAGTCCAAGAAACCTGAGGCGCACTTCACCATGGACGGCGAGCCACTGGCTGACGACGTGGCAGATGTTCCTGCTGGTTTTTTCATTGAGTAGCCGGAATACGTGACATGCAGTATGGGGGTGTGTCAAATATCTAGCGATGTTTCTCTACTTTTGTCACGCATTATGTTATCACGCATTATATGCGGGGAAAATTGACGCCGTCAGCTAGGTGTTTATTTACACGACTTGTTGTTGGGTTTGCATCCCTATTAATTGCACCCACAGGTCGTTGACTAGTTTAATATCATATACAATGTTTGAGTGTACTAAAATCCGAATGATGTTGCTCGGAATACAGCAAGCGTTACCTGTCAGCACCGTTACAGGTGCCGTAATTTACATCGGCTCTCTCCGGATCAGATCAGGTCCGCAGTTTGTGGTGCCGCCCTGGAGGCGATAGGACTTTGAGCCTATCAGACCACACACACAATGTACCATGATGTGGACAATAGATTACAGGCTGCAAAGTCGTTATTATCTAGTGTTCTTTCCGTGGTTGTAGAGACGCTAAGCTGCAGTGCCGTCAGATGTAAATCAACGGTGCATAATGCATTAGCCGCCACTACTTTGTGTGCCTAGAGTTGTTTGCTTGCCTAGCCGTGTGTGGCCCCGACCCAGTGTTGGTCGTGTGACCCTGCCCAGTGTTGGCATTGTCATTTGCCCTGGCCCAGTGTTGGCTATGGTAGACTGCGCCCAGTGTTGGCCGCACCGTGTTTTCCACTCTCAGTAAACGTATTTTAATACAAGAAGTCTTTTCCATACACTTGTGCAATATCTGGGTCATAACAGGCAAAAGATCTTTCCTCCGAGCCCCGGTTTCTGACAGACTGGAAATCGAGTTGCCATCTGACTCGACTACTAGAGTTACGGTCGGCTTTGCGCCTTCTTTTGGGGGGGCATGCGAAGCATCCCCCCCCCTTAAGCTTGTTCCTATGTCTTTTCTGCCGTGTACGGCTTTATAAGATTCGCCAATTCTGGCGAACCTAACGGTTCTTCCGAAATTGGCTCCGCCTGATGAAAGCACCGACTTCGCCACATGGGAGTTGCATGCATGCATGTTGTTGTTGTTGTTGTTGTCGCGTTCGCGTGCCATATCATCCTGGACTGGTCATTACCACTACTTGGAATGCATCCACTAAGTTGCAATCTGTTGCTTGACCGAAATGCGTGTATAAACTGGTGCATGCATAATGGAATGTAAATCTGTGAAACAATACTCACAATTGCTGCACACAGCTTGTGTACATGACCATGGTGGCAGTATAGCCAAGCTGATGCATTATAACTAGTGGTCGCGCTGACTGTTGAGCACTGACTGTCGGTCAGGCTGTTGAAGTCGTGCCAAGGATTGATGAGATAAAACACCCCTTCAGCGGGCAGACGAATACGGCAGAAGCCATTGATGTCTCTTCGTCCTTTTTCTCACCACTGGAGTCAATACAGATGGACAGGCAGTTCGCGTGTCTAGAGGGCCAGCCTGGATTTGAATGCCTCAAGACAGTTGGGCGTGAGGACCACACTGGTCAGGGTATAGTGGAGCGTGCCGTGCAAGAATTCAAGCAAGCTGCACGGAGACACTTGAGGTGACGCATCCCTTTCAGCATATGCAGCCCGCCTCATGTGGGCGCTGCGGATTTGTGCATGCCTTAATCGGCGTGTGTTGTTGTCCATTCCTTCTCGCAATGTGGTGATAACAGCTGAGGCCGGATTGTGCACAGCACGGCCACTACCCACCAGAGATAGAAGAGGAGTGGGCACGCCATTTGCAGGGTAGATTTGCCAACCTGGTACGAAGGGATACACGTAGGCCGGTTACCGCCTATAGTGTAGGAGACCTGGTTTGGGTGCATAAAGAGGGCCCCTTTGGAAAGAGGGGACAGTGGAATGGTCCAGCCACGGTAGTGTCCGTGGATGGGAGTGTGCGCAAGGCCGTTGTTTCCTTGCAGGACAAGCAACACTGTCAAAAATGTCATGCTGTGACCATGGGAGGTTGTTGATATTACATTAATAATGATGACCTCATTTACGACTTTGTCATGATGGAAATATTTTGTCAACCACCATGGCTGAAAGGTGCCATTTTCTAGAATAGTGGTGGTCAGAAAAGATGTCTGGCGTGTAGCCCAGCCACCACCTATATGGCTGGTCGGCAGGACCACAACATAATTAACTTAACATGACAGCTAGGCAACACTTAACCCGTGCTAGATGCTGCCTGCTGGCAAATCATGGTTGTACCATGGCAGACAGAATTAGGTACGCCTAGCTGACGGTCCAGGTGCCACGAATTGAATTATTGGCGCCTGTCCTATATGGGCCATGCGCCACATCATGACACGACATGGATTGTACTACAGTGCCGTATAGTGACCAGGCACATATATATGAAAAGACTCATAACTTTCTACCTAGAGCTCAGATCAAGGTGATTCTAGTGGCAAAGTTGTAGCCAAACATGAGCTCTACGCAGTCATACTGGCGTTGTAGGTTGTTCTGACTTAACTACGGACTACCCGAACTTTATCTAGATTAGTAAGTGCTAGACTTGTCAGGCATATTGGGGCATATTCCTGACATGCCCCTTGCACCAAATGCCGTATACAAGCTCACCCCCCCTGGCAAGTAACACATGGATAGTGAGGGTAGTCGGGTATAAAGAAACCCAAGCTCTCCCCCCCTTACACGGCTAACCCGGTCATGCTGAAAGGAGAAATAGGCAAGAGTAGCAGTTGGAGCTAAGGGTCACATGGCCCCCAAGTTGCCCTTGGAGTGCGCCAGGTGAAGAACAGGGTGCCCCAGGTCACGTAGAAATACTGGGAAAAAAAAAAAACAAGGACTGGATCCAGCTCGGCCCCGTGTGTAGATGCCCCTGGAAGGGTGCCCCCCTTGGAGTAATAATCAGCAGAAATCGTGGACGTAAAAGCTGGTAATGGCAGGAGTCGCTCTGGAATCATTTATCAGGAGCTAGCGACGACCGCAGTGGGTGTGAGCAGCTACAGGCACCTAGCTGCAGTGACTACTAACCGCTGACTAGACGGCTGCGTACTGCTGGCTGGTGGCATTGATGCTGGTCTGAAGTGGCGATTTGGCTGGCAGGTACGTGCAGCTGGCTGCAACTACTACTAAGAGCTGATCAGGCTGCTGTGTGTTGCTGGCTGCTGCGACTGTGTGCTGCCATGCTGATGGGGTGCTGGTAGGTATCTGCAGCTGGTTGCAACAACTACCACAAGCGAGTCAGGCTGTGGTGTGTGGCTGACTGCTGCTACTATATCCTATCATGCTGTATGGCGCGTGCTGGGTACTGCACTACGGCTGCGTGCGGCAGTTGGCTGTCACTGGCCACTTAACTAATGACGGCTGCTGCGGCTGGCGAGCGGCATTTAAACGAGCTGTTTCCCATTGAAGAAAAGCCAAGGGTGCGAGAGGAGAACCAGGTGGATGCTGCAAGATTTCCCCGCACCGACGTGGGATGGAGCATTGTAGTTGATGCCGTTGTAGTGGTCCGTGCATAGCTGCTCATGTACGATGGTGCTTCCAAACCATGGCGACTGGCAAAAAATCTGAATAATGCTTGGCTGGAACTAGGAAAAAGAAACCCCATGTCGCCTGGAAGGTGGCCCACCGTTTAAAACATTTGTGGTCGCTTTATATAGGCGCCATCAAGCTCGTTGTATTCTCAGAAGAACAAAGGGGTCTTGGGCTTTGCAAGGCTGGTCACGGCTGGCAACCGATAGTCACCCAGGGTAATAAAATAAAGCGTGAACCGCTGCGCCCAAGTGCCGACAATGTAGAAATCTGAATGTTTAGTGAAGCTGTTTAAGGGTTTAGGGTTTAGGGTTTAGGGTTTAGGGTTTAGGGTTTAGGGTTTAGGGTTTAGGGTTTAGGGTTTAGGGTTTAGGGTTTAGGGTTTAGGGTTTAGGGTTTAGGGTTTAGGGTTTAGGGTTTAGGGTTTAGGGTTTAGGGTTTAGGGTTTAGGGTTTAGGGTTTAGGGTTTAGGGTTTAGGGTTTAGGGTTTAGGGTTTAGGGTTTAGGGTTTAGGGTTTAGGGTTTAGGGTTTAGGGTTTAGGGTTTAGGGTTTAGGGTTTAGGGTTTAGGGTTTAGGGTTTAGGGTTTAGGGTTTAGGGTTTAGGGTTTAGGGTTTAGGGTTTAGGGTTTAGGGTTTAGGGTTTAGGGTTTAGGGTTTAGGGTTTAGGGTTTAGGGTTTAGGGTTTAGGGTTTAGGGTTTAGGGTTTAGGGTTTAGGGTTTAGGGTTTAGGGTTTAGGGTTTAGGGTTTAGGGTTTAGGGTTTAGGGTTTAGGGTTTAGGGTTTAGGGTTTAGGGTTTAGGGTTTAGGGTTTAGGGTTTAGGGTTTAGGGTTTAGGGTTTAGGGTTTAGGGTTTAGGGTTTAGGGTTTAGGGTTTAGGGTTTAGGGTTTAGGGTTTAGGGTTTAGGGTTTAGGGTTTAGGGTTTAGGGTTTAGGGTTTAGGGTTTAGGGTTTAGGGTTTAGGGTTTAGGGTTTAGGGTTTAGGGTTTAGGGTTTAGGGTTTAGGGTTTAGGGTTTAGGGTTTAGGGTTTAGGGTTTAGGGTTTAGGGTTTAGGGTTTAGGGTTTAGGGTTTAGGGTTTAGGGTTTAGGGTTTAGGGTTTAGGGTTTAGGGTTTAGGGTTTAGGGTTTAGGGTTTAGGGTTTAGGGTTTAGGGTTTAGGGTTTAGGGTTTAGGGTTTAGGGTTTAGGGTTTAGGGTTTAGGGTTTAGGGTTTAGGGTTTAGGGTTTAGGGTTTAGGGTTTAGGGTTTAGGGTTTAGGGTTTAGGGTTTAGGGTTTAGGGTTTAGGGTTTAGGGTTTAGGGTTTAGGGTTTAGGGTTTAGGGTTTAGGGTTTAGGGTTTAGGGTTTAGGGTTTAGGGTTTAGGGTTTAGGGTTTAGGGTTTAGGGTTTAGGGTTTAGGGTTTAGGGTTTAGGGTTTAGGGTTTAGGGTTTAGGGTTTAGGGTTTAGGGTTTAGGGTTTAGGGTTTAGGGTTTAGGGTTTAGGGTTTAGGGTTTAGGGTTTAGGGTTTAGGGTTTAGGGTTTAGGGTTTAGGGTTTAGGGTTTAGGGTTTAGGGTTTAGGGTTTAGGGTTTAGGGTTTAGGGTTTAGGGTTTAGGGTTTAGGGTTTAGGGTTTAGGGTTTAGGGTTTAGGGTTTAGGGTTTAGGGTTTAGGGTTTAGGGTTTAGGGTTTAGGGTTTAGGGTTTAGGGTTTAGGGTTTAGGGTTTAGGGTTTAGGGTTTAGGGTTTAGGGTTTAGGGTTTAGGGTTTAGGGTTTAGGGTTTAGGGTTTAGGGTTTAGGGTTTAGGGTTTAGGGTTTAGGGTTTAGGGTTTAGGGTTTAGGGTTTAGGGTTTAGGGTTTAGGGTTTAGGGTTTAGGGTTTAGGGTTTAGGGTTTAGGGTTTAGGGTTTAGGGTTTAGGGTTTAGGGTTTAGGGTTTAGGGTTTAGGGTTTAGGGTTTAGGGTTTAGGGTTTAGGGTTTAGGGTTTAGGGTTTAGGGTTTAGGGTTTAGGGTTTAGGGTTTAGGGTTTAGGGTTTAGGGTTTAGGGTTTAGGGTTTAGGGTTTAGGGTTTAGGGTTTAGGGTTTAGGGTTTAGGGTTTAGGGTTTAGGGTTTAGGGTTTAGGGTTTAGGGTTTAGGGTTTAGGGTTTAGGGTTTAGGGTTTAGGGTTTAGGGTTTAGGGTTTAGGGTTTAGGGTTTAGGGTTTAGGGTTTAGGGTTTAGGGTTTAGGGTTTAGGGTTTAGGGTTTAGGGTTTAGGGTTTAGGGTTTAGGGTTTAGGGTTTAGGGTTTAGGGTTTAGGGTTTAGGGTTTAGGGTTTAGGGTTTAGGGTTTAGGGTTTAGGGTTTAGGGTTTAGGGTTTAGGGTTTAGGGTTTAGGGTTTAGGGTTTAGGGTTTAGGGTTTAGGGTTTAGGGTTTAGGGTTTAGGGTTTAGGGTTTAGGGTTTAGGGTTTAGGGTTTAGGGTTTAGGGTTTAGGGTTTAGGGTTTAGGGTTTAGGGTTTAGGGTTTAGGGTTTAGGGTTTAGGGTTTAGGGTTTAGGGTTTAGGGTTTAGGGTTTAGGGTTTAGGGTTTAGGGTTTAGGGTTTAGGGTTTAGGGTTTAGGGTTTAGGGTTTAGGGTTTAGGGTTTAGGGTTTAGGGTTTAGGGTTTAGGGTTTAGGGTTTAGGGTTTAGGGTTTAGGGTTTAGGGTTTAGGGTTTAGGGTTTAGGGTTTAGGGTTTAGGGTTTAGGGTTTAGGGTTTAGGGTTTAGGGTTTAGGGTTTAGGGTTTAGGGTTTAGGGTTTAGGGTTTAGGGTTTAGGGTTTAGGGTTTAGGGTTTAGGGTTTAGGGTTTAGGGTTTAGGGTTTAGGGTTTAGGGTTTAGGGTTTAGGGTTTAGGGTTTAGGGTTTAGGGTTTAGGGTTTAGGGTTTAGGGTTTAGGGTTTAGGGTTTAGGGTTTAGGGTTTAGGGTTTAGGGTTTAGGGTTTAGGGTTTAGGGTTTAGGGTTTAGGGTTTAGGGTTTAGGGTTTAGGGTTTAGGGTTTAGGGTT
>RPFO01001915.1:0-52873 GCA_009746045.1 Mesostigma viride | reverse complement strand
CTTTCCCTCTCCCTCCCCTCCCCTCTCCCCTTCTCCCTCTCCCTCTCCCTCTCCCTCTCCTCTCCCTCTCCCTCTCCCTCTCCCTCTCCCTCTCCCTCTCCCTCTCCTCTCCTCTCCCTCTCCCTCTCCCTCTCCCTCTCCTCTCCCTCTCCCTCTCCCTCTCCCTCTCCCTCTCCCTCTCCCTCTCCCTCTCCCCTCCCTCCTCCCTCTCCCTCCCTCCCTCTCCCTCCCTCTCCCTCCCTCCCTCCCTCCCTCTCCCCTCTCCCTCCCTCCCTCTCCCTCCCTCCCTCCCTCCCTCTCCCTCTCCCTCCCTCCCTCCCTCCCTCCCTCTCCCTCCCTCCCTCCCTCTCCCTCCTCCCTCCCTCCCTCCCTCCCTCCCTCCCTCCCTCCCTCCCTCCCTCCCTCCCTCCCTCCCTCCCTCCCTCCTCCCTCCCTCTCTCTCTCTCTCTCTCTCTCTCTCTCTCTCTCTCTCTCTCTCTCTCTCTCTCTCTCTCTCTCTCTCTCTCTCTCTCTCTCTCTCTCTCTCTCTCTCTCCCTCTCTCCCCCTCTCTCTCTCTCTCTCCCTCCCTCTCTCTCTCCCTCTCTCTCCCTCTCCCTCTTACCCCCCCCCCTTTTACAAACACCATAATTCTGCCAACGTCACTCTTCCTGGACCGTGTGATAGTTACGCCCGCCGTCGTTTCTTGTCTTACTGGAAGAGCACATGACCAACATTGGTTGTGCTAGTTACGCCCGCCGTCGTTTCTTTTGCCTTTTCGATGTCGAAATATATCTCGGGAAAGATGCACCCCCGTCAGTTAACTTGTCATCTTGTAAGCTCAATCTTTCCATGATAGTTACGCCCGCCGTCGTTTCTTTTGCATCTTCGATGTCGAAGTGTTTGTCGTGAAAGTTGCATCCCCGTCAGCTTCTTGTAAGATCAATGTTTCATGATAGTTACGCCCGCCGTCGTTTCTTTTTTATTTTCGATGTCGAAGAATATGTCGTGAAAGTTGCAGCGCGTTCGTGTCCATTGTGATCTTGTGATATCAAAGTTTCCCATGATAGTTACGCCCGCCGTCGTTTCTGTTGCTTCTCGTTCGTTTAAAATATCTAATGAAGTTTTTACCATCGTTCACCTAAAACAAATTACTTTAAATCTGCACCCGTTAAACCACACCCCCCTCGAAATGACTCCATGGTTGCAGAACAAATGTCAGAAGAAGAACAAAAAAAATGCTTCGGAAACCACAAGCGCAAAAGGAAAGCCGATGACAATTTAGAGACCCTCTCGGAGGATGTGCCGGAGTTGGTTTCTTCGGATGACGAGTTTGAATACTCAAAAACATCAGGGGGACAAGTTCTTGAGAAAGCATGGAAGGTGTTTGTGACAAACGCGTTTGTGGAATGGATAAAAAAAAACTATTCCGAGGAATAGTAACTTGTTATTATAAAATAATAAATTAATGTTTATGAATTTTTTTGTTCGTTTTTTCCCTGAAAAAGATGGAGTCCGAGATCGTGAATGAAGTCTACGGAAGCGTCCTTCAAAACGTTTTCAAACAAGTTCGCTTTCTGTCGCGTGTCATATTCGAGGAAGTTCGAGTCGCGCAGGAGAGGACAGGCCGCCACTTGGCCGTTTTATTGGCGTTTGATTCGTTCAGCCAAATGGAGAGAATTATGTACGCCCAGCTAGCTGATATGAACTTCTGTATTCAAGAGGGTTTTTTCAGACCACAGATGGATCTAAGAGTGCCCATAGACCCAAGGACGGAGTTCCGCCTTTTGGTGTCGTTCATTACAAAGGGGCCAAAGATAGAGTTGGGGGAAGAGGAAGGGGCTCAGCTTGGGTGCACCTACGGGCGCGCATTTTACCCGAATGTTACGCATTCTCTGCGCGTGAGGGCTGATGCATGTGTAGGGGCAGTACCCCTCAACATGAACTTTTTCTTGCTCTCTGACCCGATCGTGAGGGATGGGGATCGCATGCGTAGTACGCGAAAGTGCTCCAAGGAGGGGTGTGGGTGCGAAACAGGACCTCATATCAAGTGGTGTAGAGGATGTAGGGATGCCAGATATTGCAGTGAGGAGTGCCAGCGTGCGGACTGGAGTAGGCATAAGGATAGATGCGAACGTCTGAGGCAAGCGAGGGAGGTGCTGGCAGGGGTGAAGTGGGGGGTTAACGTGACGACGATACTGGATAAAACTATGGGGTCTGATGTCGACTTCTCCTTCAACTTCCACGACGGCTCTGCCTCTTAGAAAAACTTGAAATGTAGAGTAATAACTTGTTTATATGATGTTATATTTAATGTTTAATGTTTAATGTTTATAACGTATCATTTTCCTCCTACGCGCAGGAAATGGTGGAGGTTAAGGAGAGTTTGGCCAAAAGGCAAAGGACCGACACACTTCGACATAATGGAAGGAGTCTTCCATTGTACATCAAAAAAATAGTCGAGGATTACTGGCTCGCTTCCGACTCGACTCCTCGTCCGAGTCCGGTGATACCGGACAGTGTCAAAGTCTGGAAGGTTTCAGCACATCAATCGCACATTGAATAGATAATGTTTTATCGCCATATTGCTGTTCGACAAGTTGCGCCTTGGGGCGTTTCTTTGCGCCAAATTTAAACCTTCGTATTAATAAACAAGTACAATAAAAAAATTTCAAAACGTTTTTTGAATTTTATTTTCCGGGGCCGGTATGTTATCGTAACTTGTCGCAGATGTCCGGTTCGACGGAAGATTCGTCCGATTCGTCTAGTCACCTCCTGATGGAGGATTGGCAACGACTTCAACAACACCAAGCGGTTGCCACTGTCATTCAGAGTGTTGCTCGCTCAATAGGGGCGCCGCGCAAGTGTGATGTGTCCACTTGCAAGAAAACCGCTCTCGGATTTGACTTGTATTGCCGAAAGCACGAAGAACATTCTCGTCACATCGAAAATGCCCTCAGTCGCGGACTTGGAATGGCGGGCGCCCTCGGACCTGGATTGGCGGGGGGGGCCCTGCGACTTCGCCTGGACATGACTGTCGGAGAGGTCGTGGGTGTAAATTTTGATTTCACCAGGGGAGACGAGTACTTCCTTGAAGATTGGATAGTCAAAGACTCCGCGACAGGTGCGGACTTGGCAAAGGGAGGCTACGTTGCCGGCGCCCAAGAAAATGGTTGGAGTAGCTTGAGATGCTTTTTGATGACGACACCTTTTGCCGACTCGCGTGACACGGATGTAAGCGAACTTTATCGGCGTATGTGTTTTGCACTCGCCGACATTCCGCTGATAACTCAACGAGAGTTCGATTTTCGCGTGGAAACAAAAGCCAAAGCGATTGTATCCGGCGTGAAGGCGATTGTGGAGGAGGAGCAGGATTCTCTGTGTGCAGAGTATTTGGAGAGAGTGGCCCCGATGAAGACGAGGAGGTCCGAAATCTATCCTGACACCGGCAACAAGGAGGCAAAGTTGGTGGCCGCCAAAGAAGAGATGT
Organism: Mesostigma viride; assembly: GCA_009746045.1. Taxonomy (NCBI): domain Eukaryota; kingdom Viridiplantae; phylum Streptophyta; class Mesostigmatophyceae; order Mesostigmatales; family Mesostigmataceae; genus Mesostigma; species Mesostigma viride. The sequence goes on along the minus strand of RPFO01001915.1, from coordinate 49,406 downwards.
TCGCTCGTGTCGATGAAATGGCGGCGAAAGAGGTTCCGAGAGTTCGCTCGATCGGTTGTTGCAAAACCTGCAGAGAGTGGAACGAGTCGCGGGACAGTCTATATTGATATGAGTTGCGCCCGCCGGCGTTTCTCTGGTCTTGAATGCCCCCCCTCTACATACACATTATATTGTCTGGACATTCGTATGTAGTGACAATCGTAGTCGATGTGATTGCCATTCGTTTGTACGTAGAAAGTGGTTGTTGAGGAAGTTGCGCCCCAGGGCGTTTCTTTGTTGCATTTTCTTCAAATTTTAGCTCGCATAAATAGATGAAGATGACTTAATAAATGCCAGTTTTTTTTAATAATATAAACTACTCGCGGCCGGTATGTTCTGGTTTCGCAGATGTCCAGTCTGACGGTCGACATAAGGGGACGTCCATATCAGGACGCTGTTTTCCGGATTTTTGAGAAGGATCCCGAAAAGAAGTGCCGGGATAGGAAATGTAAAAAGCTGTCAATTACCGACATGGGTCTGTGTGGGGAACACATCGTAGCTTTTGGAAAGGACATGATTTCCCGTCATTTGCAACAATACGTTGACAACAATTGTGTGGGAGGGGCGCAGATGGACGTCCTTCTTGAGGATGGAGTGGACGGAGCCAAAAGGGCTGTAATTCGGCTGTCGGAAATGGATGATGACAAAGAGGACGTGAACATTCGCCTTAAGAGGCACGACGATAACACGGCCGATTGTGTGTTTGGGTCTCGAGGAGTGGCGGATGAGAGGCAGGTCTTCCATGATGCCGCGGAGAAGGTGGTGGAATGGATGATGGGTTGGTCAAATCTTGACGTTCGCATATTCAACCGTCTGACGTCTGATTTCCTTCTCCGGGGAAGTTTCAAGATGGTTGACCGTGCAAGGCAGTCCAGGAACCAGGTATCCGTTTCCATGGCCAGTCCGATCGCACGCATGATTGAGGGGGCCCTCTTCCGCGCAACCTTGCCTCGAGATTTCGAAAATACCGTGAAGGGCTCGACCGAAAATCAGCAGCGATTTCCCATTCGCGAACCACTTATGGGTCGACGGAGGTGGTAACGGAATTTTTTTGCATTTCCTTGCCAATTGATTCTTTATGAGGGACATAGAGTTGTTTGTATAGAGAGTGAATTGACGAAAGTTGCGACGGCGGTCGCATCTTTTAGTGCGTCGTTCTCTTGTTATGAATCTCTGTTCATTCTGAATTATAACGTTGTTTGTACCTTGACATAATGATGCATTTTTTGTATTGAGTTGCGACGTGGGGCGCATCTTCCTGCTGACTCGTATGTTTTTTCCAATTTTTTTGTTTTGTGTTGCAGATGGAAAAGGGCGGCCCTACATCGCAGGTGGTCGGCGACTCTCCCCCTAGGGGGGAAGGGTCAGAAGGGCAACCAGTTCAGGCCCAAGGCGCCTCCCCACAACAGCCTCCTCACAAGCGTGCAAGGGAGGGCACGCCGCCCCCAATGGTGGAATCTGGTGTCAGCTTTGCCGCGGTCACTGGGAAGGATGAGTACCACGGTGGTCTTGAGATGGTGGACGATCCGGTTAAGCGGATTCAGATTGAGCGGTTTGAGCGACTCGCGAATGGCACTCGTGAACAGCAATTCGCGCTGTACCAAGACATCCTTAATGACAAACCTGAAGTCGCCAAGGTGCCTTATACCTCCAAGCGCACATTCATGCCTCGTTTCGAAACCCTGCTCCAGCAGGAGCTAAGGTTGCGTCGGTTGGCTCAGAATGCGCCAGAGACAGTAGCCGCCGCGCCCTCCCATGCCGCGCCTGCCGCAGTAGCCCAAAAGAGGGGGGAGAGTGTGCACGAGTCGGCCGCAGTGCCCTCAACCGCAAGGGATCCCCCCGCGACTTCCAAGCCGGTCGCGACGGGCGATATGCCCCCGCCGCGGCAGAGGGGAAGGGGGAAGGGGGTCGATGGAGGGGAAGTCCTCGATGTTTTCGATATGACGCTGGGCAATTTGGAAGGTGGCGGGCCGATCTTCGTAAGTCTCCGCCCATTAAATTGATGTCGTGAAATACAATACGCATTTTTTTGCAATATTCGCCAGACATGTCATTTCCGACAACTAAGCGGATTTTTACTTTCCGTTGAAATGTTCGCAGGGCCGGCAAGAGGATGTTGGTGCAAGAGAAGCCCGCTCAATGGCGGGAAGCACCCAGGTACATGAGTGCGTCAGATTCCTCTCCGGTTTACTTGTATTGAAAAGGTTTGCGTGCGTATATCCTTGTTTATTTTTGTAGTAATTTTTTTCTTGTGAATGGACAATCGCGTTTGCTATTTTTACAGGGAAGTCCGTTCGAGCAGCAAGAGGGCGGTGACAGGAGGGGAAGTGGATCTTACGGTGGTTCCACTGCAGAGGGGGGAAGGGTAAGTTACCGTTGACTTAGTAATCGAAAGTTTAGGTTCGTCCTCAATGGACAGAGTTACGACGGCCGGCGTTTCTTTACACTTTTCTTACATTAAAAATCTTCCGTTGATAATGTTCTTGCAGGAAGCCGGTCGTCAGGGTGGGGCAAATCTCCAGGGAGAGGGGGCTATCGCTGTCGGTGAGCCTGTGTCAGAGGGCGCGGGTGGAAGCGACGGCGATACTGCGAAAATGACACGCTTTAAGGAGCAAGCGGATGCTTATCAACTGAAGAAGTTGGCAAAGTGGGTTGTGGCCGAGGTGAGAACGGAAACAGCCCCACCTGAGGTACGGAACCAGATGATGACTCTCCATCAAGTCGCTGAGTTGATCGTGAAGAATGCGTGCCGGCCCGATGGCGCCACACAGCCTGAGGAGATCCCGAGCGCCAAGGCCTTGATAAAGTGGATGCAGGAGAACCTGTTCGAGGGCAAAGGGAAGGAGAGGAAGTGTAAACTGTTGACGGTGACGGAGAAGGACGCCAAGACTCTGATCAAGATGTTGAAGGAACACGATGCCCGCCGGGACAAGTCTCCGAAGATCGCGAAGGGGTCGAAGAAAGCGGCTGAAGCAGCAGCGGTTGAGGGGAATGAGGTAAGTCTACCTCTGTTGTGAGGGGGGCTTTGTTCTTGAGGTCCACGTTTCATGTAGGTTGCGACGGCCGGCGTTTCTTAAGTGTGACACTTACTTCCTTTTGACTAACACTTACTTCCTTTCCTGATTTCGCATCGTTGAGGGAAATGAGCCAAGTGTACCTCTGTTGTGAGGGGGGCTCTGATCTTGAGGTTTAGGTTTCATCTAGGTTGCGACGGCCGGCGTTTCTCAAGTGTGACATTTACTTTATTCCTTTCGGTTATGCTTTCCTGATTTTTTCATATCATTGTTAAGGGGAACGAGGTAAGTATACCTCTGTTGTGAGGGGGGCTTTGATGTTGAGGTTCAGGTTTCATGTAGGTTGCGACGGCCGGCGTTTCTCAATCGACATTTACTTTATTCCTTTTGGTTATGCTTTCCTGATTTTTTCGCATCACTGCAGTACGTGCAGGCCGAGAGGGCGACCCACGCGGCCATCCTGTACTCAATCAGCCTCGACCAGCACGCGCGCCGCGAGAACATGAAAATAGATAGTACGTGGACTGCTGCCGTCGACGAACACCAGAAGGGACTCTCCGAAGCACTTGCGACCTACAAGGGGAAGGCGCTGAAGGGAAAGGGGAAAGGAAAGGAGGTGGAGGTTGCGGATGCTCCCGTGTCTCTGCTTGAGAAATGGGAGAAGTCCCCGGTGTCGCAGGATGATGATGACATCCTGGATGTGAACGATGAGATCGCGAAGGGCAAACGGTTACGGAAGCAGCTTGCCGTTCAGCCTCGGGACCTCGATGAGATGTCCAAAGCCTTGGTGCATCGAAATCGGGTGTGGACAAGGAACCTGTTCGTGGGGCCTCAGAAGCTCCTCGCACGAGACTTGCATCTGTCTAGAGCCGAGCAGAACGCCACCATTTTTGCAAACTCGGAGTCCGACTACGGCCACGACAAGCTGGTGATTCCTGTGTGGCGGTACTCGTTCCAGTTTTTGGCTGACCGGTGCCCCAACACTTTTCATGACTGGATGAAAAAGGAAGGCACCCAGCGTCAGCTCGCGCAACTCTTCGGGGAGATGGGGGGGCACGGACAATGAAGGCTGGCTACGCTCGCGCAATGACTGACGAAGAAATTGATATCTACCTGCGAACGAGCTCGGCCAAGGGAATGGCCGAAGCTGCTTCCACCGCGGTTCTGACAGGACGGGCCGATTTGCTGGACGATCTTAAGCCCGTGGACGTGAGAAAGGCCGCGCTTTTGGACAGTTTGTGCAAGTCCGCCTGGGAGATGGCTCCATTCGAGAAGAAGCCACCGTTGCCGCCAGCCATTTGCGGCTTTCTCGTGCTGGACGGGAACCACTTTACCACACTCATCAAATCGGTGAAATTCGAACTGGTCACCGACAATATGACGGTGGACCAAAGATCTGTGTGGTACCAGGCAATGCTGAATGGTTTCATGAAGGCGGAAAAGCTCAGGGTCGTTGCGCGGGGAGGGAAGGAGCAGGAGGTCACGAAGACCGTGGCCGCGGCGAAGCTGGAGGAGTGGGCAACTGATTGGACGAATTTCGGGGGGTGGACGTGCAGATGCTCAAGGGTGAGACCATCCTGCCGACCTGGTGGCAGATCCGTGAACAGAAGGTAAGCCAGGTTGCGACCGCCGGCGTTTCTATAAGTGGTTTTCTTGTGTTAATTTCAGTATGCCATTAGTTCGGTCAAGATGCGACCGCCGGCGTTTCTATAAGGGGTTTTCATGTTCCACCTTAGCATGCCATATTTTGGTCAAGATGCGACCGCCGGCGTTTCTGTCAGTCGTATTCTTGTTCTCAGTTGAGTTGTGCTTATTTGGGAGGACTGTCGATGTGTCTCTGCGCGTTGTTGCCCTACGGGGATGCAGGTTACCGAACAAGTCGGCAAGATGATCGAAGTTGTCAGGCAGCTCGGGAACGCCATGAACGCCGAGGACACAGCCCAAGCCAAGGCAACGTGGGGCTCAGCGCTGGGGGATGTGCACCGGGCCTACCAGGCATATGGACCCGTCAAGAGAGGGAAGGGCGTGTCTCTCCCAACTCCTCTGTACGGCAAGATCTGGGCGATTGTGAAGCCCTTTTGGCAGAAAGGAGAGCAAGCCAAGGCCGAAGGGGACGGCGCAGGCGACAAGGCAGGAGGGGCTGAAGAGACGGACAAGTGGGGGCCGGACCAGAAGAACTTCATGCAGCGCTGGCTGTTCTGGTGTGAGGACCCTTTGAAGCCCGCTGTCGACGGCAAGCCGGCGATCGCACAGGATATCGCGGCTCGGCAAGACTTCCTTGACACGCGCCCTAAAGACAAGGCGCACGAACTGTCCATTTTCACCGCGCATCGGGAACTTGCGAGTTTCCAGTACTTCGACAGCCTGATCCAAGCGCCGATCATGTCCTGTGAGGCCCCTCCCAGCAACCTGATAAAAATAATGGAAGTCGCCAAGAATTTGATAGAGGCGGCAAAGCAATTCGCCCACATCAAGTTCCTGGAGAACCCCGAGCTGATGGCCGCTTGCAAACAACTAAACGGGACTTTCGACCCCGTATTGGTGAGGGAGCACGTGTTTGGCGTGAAGCTGAAGGGCACCTTCGCCACGGACCTCGACAAGTTCATCGCCGACTGCCGCCTGACCAGAGACTTTTGGCGGGTGGTCGTCACGGCCATGAGGGCGATCATTCTCACGCTGAGGGACCTTCCGCCGGCTAAAAGGAAAGTGGTCGACCAGAAGGACTGGAAGTTCCCGAGAGGGCTGCTCGCTTCCCACCCCCGTCATTTGTATGACGATTTGGGGGTGAAGACCAAACATCTGCTGGGTGTGCCACAGGAGGCGGCGGCGGAGGTCGAGAAGGAGGTCGAGGAGGCGGCGGAGGAGGGGACTACCAAGGCCAAGAAGGGGTGGAAGGAAAGGTTGGAAGCCTACAGCGATTGGAAGGGGGTGAGGATGGGATCCGACTGGATCGCATACAGGACAATGACATGGAAGGAAAACGAAAAAAGAAAGGATCTGGTGGTGACGAAGGTGGTGGACGAGTTGTGCGCGGGGAATTACAAAATTCCTCGGTCGCTGGAGGACCAGGCGTTTGCTGTGCTGGACCTGGCAGCTGACAGCAACGAGAAGTGGAGGAACCTGCGCAAGTGGGACGCAGACTGCATTCCGGAGGAGAGCAACATTCCCAAACCCTCCTCGCATTTGAGCCCGGTCGTGTGGGATGTGGTTGACAAGATGACCAACGCCCTTTTTAGGGGACCCTGCAGAGTTCTGCTGGTGTTCGGGGAGCCCGCCCATATCCGCCGGTGGAAGCGCCTGGTCCGCCTTATCAAATATTGGCTTGTTGAAGATGGGTGGGAAGGCCTCAAATACTTTTCCGACGACGATTCTTCGTCTGATGAGGATGATGATTCGGAGAAGGGGGAAGAGGGGGAGGCGGATGAGGATGAGAAGGAGGAGGATGAGGAGGAGGAGGATGAGGAGGAGGAGGAGGACGAGGAGGACGAGGAGGACGAGGAGGACGAGGAGGACGAGGAGGACGAGGAGGAGGATATTGCTGAGGGGCACCCGCCCGGGATGGGTGAGGGGCAGGCGGAGGGGGAGAAAGGGGATGGGGATGGGGAGATGGGAGGAGGGGGAGGGGGAGAGGGACGGGGGAGGAGATGGAAGGGGAGGGAAAAAGCGCAGTCGGGGTGATGGAGGCTTGCGTGATGAGACAATGGGGGGGATGAAGACAACAGGGGGGGAGGTAAGCGCCAGCGTGCTGGTGAAGGAGACTCGAGGCCTGTCGTTGGAAACGCCGGCGGGCGTATCTGTGACGAGGAGGGGGATCGCCAGCGGGAGGGAGGCTCGAGGCCTGTTACTGGAAACGCCGGCGGGCGTATCTGTGATGAGGAGGGGGATCGCCAGCAGGAAGGAGGCTCGCGGCCTGTTACTGGAAACGCCGGCGGGCGTATCTGTGATGAGGAGGGGGATCGCCAGCAGGAAGGAGGCTCGCAGCTGTTACTGGAAACGCCGGCGGGCGTATCTGTGATGAGGATGGGGATCGCCAGCAGGAAGCAGGCTCGCGGCCTGTTACTGGTAGCGCCGGCGGGCGTTCCCGATTTACGGGAGGCGGTCGTGTCCGACAGATGGGAATGAGGCCTCGTCAGGATTCATGGGGACCCCCGGTTGAGGGGACCCCCGCCCTCGCCTCGGTTTCTTTGGGTCTGGGTGACGATCCCGTACCGTCGTCAGGAAGGACGGTTGTGATGACTTTGCCCCCCCGCTCGACGGGGATGGAGCAATGCCCGAACACGATACTGCTGAATGAGGATGACGATCCGGAGCCGTCGGCTGACACGGATTTTGTTGCGAGCACCCCACTGCAGAAGAGGGTATTGGAGGCTCGTAACGTGGAGGGTCCGCCGACAGTCTCAGGTGGAGGGCCGGCGTTTGCCGGATTGATGCGCCCGACTGAGGTGGTCGATGTTGAGGCGCCGCCAGGGACATCGACCGCACCGTTGACATTGACGGATATCTTCGATCGACCAAGGATGCCCTTCCACGCTCCAACGGTACATTCGGCCGGTAAATTTCATTTTCAATAAACGAGTTTAATAAGTACCTTAATATATTTCTACATAAGTTTTTTTGCATCAGTCCATGGCTTCATTGATTTCTCACACGACCCTTCCGTATTCATGTTAATTGGCATGTGCTTACGTGCAGGGAAAGGCGAAGAAGAAACTCCAGTTCGGTTTCCCCGTGGATCCGCGTCTGGGACTGTGTCCGGAGAGGCCGGCCGTGTTGTTGGCCAGGCCGCGGTCGGCGAACCAGTTGCACAACCGGGGGCGGGAGGGGACGAGCTCCCACCCAACGCACCAACCACGCACCAGCCTTACCGTGCGGTCAGCCAGAAAAAACGTACGAAGAGTTGATGGCAGAGGCGGCGGCTGCGCAGGGGCAGAAGGCAAAACGTCGGGGAGGGGGCAGGCGAGGGGCGGGGCAGGAGACGGAGGGTGCCGACGAACCTGCACAGCCGCAGAAGGGTGGTGGTCAGGGCAGAGATGCGACGGCCGAAAACCGAATCAGGGACGTTCGGCCGGACGTCCGGATGCGCTTTATGGATGGCGCGAAACTGAGTCGCGGAGGTTGGAGTTCGAAATGGGTAGACGACGTGTGCATAAACTGGGAGCACAAGTACCCCAAGAAGGAAGATTTTCCGCTCTTTGGCACCCTCCTGGGCAAAGAGAGGGAGAAGGTGGTGTTCAGATGGTTTGATGAAGGGCACGACCTCGGTTGGAGTAATGAGTGCGAGCAAAAGTTTCGTTTCCCTCTGAAGTTCGCTAGAGAACATGTTACTCTCCTGAAGGAAGGCGCCAGCTGGGACAACATTCCTTCATATCGACCTGGCAAGCGATGATGGGCGAGGACTTTGCACGAAATCGCGTTTTGCACGTAATTGCCCACCGCAACGTGGAGAAATGCAGATGTACATAGTAGTTGGATCAGTTACCGTGACTTTGGGCAGTTTAGTAGTTGGGGTGACGTGTCCAATGTATATATGGTGGGGCGCGTCCAAGGGGGTCCACGCTGATTGAGCACTTGCATGTGTTCTTTCAACATATTCGGACATGTATGAAATGAATAAATTGTTTGGACGATTGCAAATTGATTGATTGAAGAATGAGATACCATTAATAATTGAAAAATGTAAAACCTCATTGTACTTCAAACTTTCACATGCATGCCCCAAATTGTGCATTTGTGCAGGTTTTAATTATGAGAAGTAGCATTTCTCTACAAATATTGAGAAATTTAGGGGCACTTGGGGTTGTTGGCCATGTTCATTCATGATAAAATGGACTTTTTATGCTGTAAAATCATATTCCACTAGTCCAAAACGCTGCTTTCATGACGTCAAAAGTACCAGCAATGGCCCTAGGTTGGAGCAGTAGATGTTGGGGACGCCCATTATGTACAGCAACCCACTAGATACTTTCTGCCCCTGGCGATGAATGCAGGGGGCACCATGGGATTCAAATGTACATGCAAGTCCAGCGGAACATCCAAGTGAGACGACTATCAAGGAGACAACCAGCGCGACGACTATACACCTTAGTTGTCTTTCAATATGTTAAATATTGATTCCTCTACAGCTGCTTGAGGATGGTCTCCGCATCCGACACCTTGAGCTCCGCGGGGGTGGCCTCCTTGTTCAGCTTGGTAATCTTGCCGTCCTCGACAAGCATCGAGTACCTGGGTGCAGGACACACAAGATTACGTGATATCCACAGCAAACAAGGAGCTAAAATATGTGCGCCGCTTTTGCAGAATACTGTCTCCACAAGCAGACATGTGGGACATTGGCATACAAATCCTTGAAGAAGAGACAGAAAAAGGAAAAAAGGAGCCCCCCCCCCCCCCCCACAACAACAACAAAAAAAAATAATTTAATATTTAACCCACAGTCCGCTGACCCATTTTTGGCACTTTCATACCTCTGAAAATGAAAAAAATCATAACTCACAGGCCACAACTCCAAAAACCCCCAACCAAGATGCTAGGTGTATCTACACTTCAAGGGCTTTCAGAATATGCAATAATACCATGGCTCTATCAAAGCATTTGGATGAAAGCTCTACTCAAAGTTGGCCAAAAGACGATCTTTTTTCCCCAAGGAAAAGTCTACCCCCCCCTAACTTCCCAGGGAGGGTAGGGAATCTCAATACCAATATTGGACAACTTAGTATGGTGGTTTCCTTGGGTCAGACCACCCGGATAACCCATTATCCCTATATAACGTGCTCATACACGTGTGTGGATTACGCGCGTGTAAACAGCTATCTATGCCATGAAACACAATAATGCATTATCACAAGTTATCAAAGGCTGCCAAAAGTGCTGGAATACAAACACGTTGCCTACCTGCACTGACGGAGTGATATACTCCAAGGAAATGCCATAAACTGGGCACTTTCAGGGCTAATAACACTCTTTACAACAGGCATGGAAGCTTGCTGAAACATGCATGGATAAGATCATCATTTATAATGCATGGGAGACGTATTCCGCTGCAAACATCACGCAAATACGTTGTCGTACCTGGCTCGTTCATGCCCTGCCCGGATTCCGCTGGCCTGGACCAACATATCTCACTCATACCGTTGCTCTACGGGCATAGGCCGCCCTAGCCGCATCATGCATGCATCCTTTATGATGATCAGGTTGATGCTCCATTCAAAGATGACCTATAAACGCATCCGCATTCCCGGCAAATGCTGCTGCGGACATCCCGTAGCAGACCTGGATGCTTGGGGTGGCGCAGACTGCCCAGCCATAAGGAGAAATTCGTCATCTGATAGGCTATGACTCGTCAGGCACTGACGACCAATAAGGCAGTATTTTCCTACCTGTATTTTCCCAATCCTACAAATCCGGCCATGCCTGACCTACGAAAATCTCGCATAATCATTCTGAGCAACATTCTAAACCGTTTCTAGCCGCGAGACGCAAAATTTCCCGCCAAAGTCACGTGAACCCCTATGTTTACAGCCCTATAATTACCAGGCTATGGCGGATATTACCCCCAAACCTATGCATCACCTTCGTCCCTAAGTGTTCCCGGACCCACCGGACACCTGTCCTCTGTCACAAGTGGTGCGGCGCTCTCGGCGCGGCGCGAAATTCGACCGTTAGCCAAACCCCCCGACAGGTCGGGGGGTTAACGGACTATGGGTTAAAAAATAATATTTACGAATCAAATCACCTGCCACCAGCCTTGGTCGTCCTTTCTGCTTCCTCCCATAACACCCGTGTACATAAGGTTACACCAACAGCTCGCGCCAAGCTCGTCACCGCTAGTCGCCTCAAGCAGTGGATCAATCTGTACTCTGCGCCCACTTGATAGACAAGGAGAAATGGGCTGCCGTCTGCGATAAGCACCTTCCTGAGGGGCATGCTCCTGTTTTATCGATCCCCACGGGCCCCGCGGCCCATTGCCATAGAATGCAGGGTAGAAGTCCGCAGGTGGAGGTTGTTGCCCCTGAGGATAGCCGCTACACTACCGCATTTAAATAGTAGAGGACAGCTCAGATGGGGATTATATCCCCCTCTAGTGACTTTATGGTTGGGGCATGACGCAGACAATATTTGTAACTTTCGTGTAATTATTTTTTCTAATGAGATTAGCATAGTACTCCGTGGCATGCCCATGCGCATGACACGCAAGTACTTACTTAGTGGAACAAATTTCTAGTCGACAATACGTTTATCTCCTTTGCAGGTCATTTTCACAAACAAACGATTGGCATTCCTATGGGGACAATTTGCGCCGGGCTATTAGCCAACTTGTGTATCTGTACACAATCGAGCTCGACTTGACGGAACAACTAATTGCTGCAAGGGACAAACCGACGCTTACACGTTTTGTGCGCACCTGTAGATATATTGATGATGTTATTTCCATGGACAACCCTAGCTTCCATGCTCATCTGTACCAAGCGCCCGGGAGACCAGGTATATCCGCAAGCTTCGTTCACGCTCAAGATTACTTGTTCTGGCAATTCATGCAATTACTTACCTTGATCTCAACATTACCCACAATCTACATTGGTGGCGTACAAAGATCTATGACAAATGTCTAGAACCGCAGTTTAGCATGATCCAGTTTATTCGTTTTCCTGCCATTGACAGTGCTATCTCAGATACAGCCAAGTATGGTGTGGTCCTCAGCCACTTACATCGTTTTTCTAGGCTTTGTTCATACAAACAGGATTTCATCAAGGAAGTCGTGCGCCTGTTGCACGCTCTAATTTTGAAAGGATACAACCAGTGCATCATGCTAAAGCAGGTCAAGAATTTTCTCAAGCAACATCCCCATATATACGCCACATTGGTCACAGCACGCTGCACTGGCAGACTGTCCCGCTTCTAGGATATACACAGTTACTCCATACTTAACCGCTCCTATGCTAGGAGCGTACCTTTTCTACTGATTCTACCTTGTTTCTGGCCTACCCGGCAGTCCATTCATACTTTCCTTTGCATTTTCCAGGCTAATACGTACTCTCAACATCGCTTCCCAGCCTCACCGGTCGGTTTGCCTCCACACATCTTCGGTAACCCTTGTTAAACTGCATCTTTGGGCTGCTCTGTCTTCATCACTACTACAAGTAAGTTCTCACACCTCGCACACCCGTTTTCTGCTTGTTGTAAGGGGTTTCCATCCCCGCCTCATTTTCTTTTTACATTTTTACTTTACTTTTTCTTATTGTTATTCTTATACGTATATGCCTATTCAACATTTTATTATTCTCATATTCATTATTGGTTTTGTCCTGTTATTATTTATTTATTTTAATTATTAGTTGTCTCACTTATTATTATTATTATTATCATTGTCATTATTATTACCATTTCATTATCATCATTATATTTTTATTTTATCGTTTGGTTTTTTATTTTGCATGATTCTTTATTTAGTAATTTCTCTCCTTTACCACTTCTCTTTATACCTTGACTCTTATTTATTACTATCACTGTTATGTTTGTTCTTCCTATCTATTTTTTCACTGCCTAACCCCTTCCACCTTGCACTTTTCATTGAATGGAGTGAGCTGGGCACGAGGCTTTAGACCCTTTTGGATAGGAGATCCCGGCCAGGTACCATGGGAGCTCAAACATCGAACTCCTGACCCATACGCCAACATCGCCTGTGCCTCACCACATCCCAGCAATGACCTCTTTCTTTATTCCATTATTGTTTTATTATTATTATTATTATCATGGTCATTATTATTACCATTTCATTATCATCATTATATTTTTATTTTATTGTTTGGTTTTTTATTTTGCATGATTCTTTATTTAGTAATTTCTCTCCTTTACCACTTCTCTTTATACCTTGACTCTTATTTATTACTATCACTGTTATGTTTGTTCTTCCTATCTATTTTTTCACTGCCTAACCCCTTCCACCTTGCACTTTTTCATTGAATGGAGTGAGCTGGGCACGAGGCTTTAGACCCTTTTGGATAGGAGATCCCGGCCAGGTACCATGGGAGCTCAAACATCGAACTCCTGACCCATACTCCAACATCGCCTGTGCCTCACCACATCCCAGCAATGACCTCTTTCTTTATTCCATTATTGTTTTATTATTATTATTATTATTATTATTATTATTATTATTATTATTATTATTATTATTATTATTATTATTATTATTATTATTATTATTATTATTATCCTTAATATGACTGTTAACTTTTTATTTATATATTATTGTTATTATTATTTAAATATTCTTTTCTTTCTTTCTTTCTTTCTTTTTATTTTTTTCCGTTGCAATTAATCCTTTCTTACCTTTCTTTTAACCCGTTCATGTGCGTGTTCTCTTTTTCCTTCGTAGTTTTGATGTTCTCCTATAAACCTTTTTGGTTTGTTACCATCTATCTCCCTCCATGCATGTCTTCCTAGAGATAGCCACGCGGCTCCCGCGGTCTTCGCGTCTTTCTTCTCAGAAAACTACCCTAGTCCTTCCATGACGTTGGATCCCCATGCGTCCAGGAATAGTTGTCTCACTTAACACCAACTTACAGGACAGATGCTTGCCAACAACCAGGACAACCCCCTTGCACAGCCATGACAAAACCAGCCAACTTAAGGAAAAACATGTCGCCTCAGAGCTCACGGGGCAAGTCATATACTTTGCGACTGCCATGCTGTCGTTACCCTGCGCCTATCATACCGAGACTCCCACCGATACGGGGACCTTAGCCCACCCACCACCTCCCCGCACCCCTGCGCATGGGTGAACCGTGGGCAACCGGGTGGATGTTGGCTCGGGGCATAACTTGGGGAGAGAAGGCCAGCCAAAGCTAGGACGATGAGACAGCAACTCCTCCAGATATGTGGGTGGATACGTGGCTGGTCGTGGATACATGGGTGACCGGCCGGCGCAATGCAACCTTGATGTAACAGCAAGCACCCTGGTGATAGATTCTGGACGATGGGAACATTCCTGGCCTATCTTGTGGAGTGTGGAATTACAATACCTCGTAGAGCCTGGCAGCACCCCCCATTCTGTGTACAGCGTGGCCTACCTCATCGAGCACGGCCCAGCAATTTCTTGTTGATATTGGCCCAACATCTTCCTCGTCGAGCGTCCCCTACCCTGTAGACAACGGCCACGGGATTTCTCACCAGTGTGGCCAAACATGTGCAGTGTGGTCCCACAATTCCTTGACAATAGCGGCCTACCGGGTCGAGCGTGGCCCCATGAGCGCACCGGTGAGGTCCACACTGAGGCCCAGGGACTTGGTGAAGGTGCCGTCAAAGTCGGCGTAAAATGACAGCTGGGAGGAGTCCACGTTCATGGCCTTGCGCCAGCCCTCCATGCAGTAGGGGTCGTTCACCGAAAGGATGATGATCTCGTCCACCTTTTTCTCCTTGAGGCTCTTGGCGTGCTTCACGTAGCCAGGCACGTGGGCCTTGGTGCAGACGCCAGTGAACGCGCCCGGCAGGCCCACGACGACCACCCTGCGCCCCTGGAGGACAAGCATGCATGGGCGAGTTGGACCTCACGTGTGCTTGTTAGCCGCAGACAGATATTGCTCGTATATGACGCAGGCACCAGGAGGTACCACGGGCACCCACTAGCCGATGTCCAACGAAAGCTTGTCAATAGGAACCCATGATATAATATGCTTTAGGAGTGTTATTGTACGCTTGGAAAGCATGCAAAGCCGACGAGCAGACTATTGATGATATGCAGAAAACACATCGAAGAAGTAAGAGGCTGTGTGAGGCATTTATAGTAGGTATGGTCGGACATAGGCATCTGAAGTACACCAGATGCGCGACAAATATAATACCTCGCATGGCACATTAGCAAACTGGTATTAGGAGGCCACACGGCCGCAATCGTTGTGACAATGCATACCTTGAAAAGGGAAGCAGCAGTGCTCTGCTTAAATTCGCTTGACAGTCCCTCGTCCCAGGTGCGTGCTTTCTGCAACAAAGCAAGCCAAAGACAAGCTTACAAGCGATGAGTAAACGCTGGTTTTAAAAACGATACACAAACAATGAGATTTTTCTTAGAAAATGCTCCTACAATATCAATAACACTTATTCCTTACTATTATGAGGAAAAGCAAACATTCGTCCAAGAGACGGGAGGGGGGCAATGAAGCGTTGGCTAAGGCCCCGACCTGAATCTTGGTATTCAAGTCAAGTGTCGGCAGAGACGCAAAACCCCTTGAGTGGCAAACCAGAAACCGCTCCCCGAAAGCACGCGCGTGGGGGGTGAGCAGAGAAGCTGCCCGGCGAGACGCCATGGTTATTCTCGACTGGGATGTCCGTAATGGAGTCCGCGAGGGGAGTGCGAGCACTGCAGGTCGCGGGCACGGTGAATGAATTTATTTCACGCTTGGATCAGGCTTGGCTAGGCCGAATGCCCATCGATACTGTTCTTACAACCTACCATCGTTGCTGGATATTTTCTGGCAGCTTACACAAAAACCGCATTTTTCCAGGTAAATAGGTGTACGTTTATTCCAAATATAGCCAGTAGGTAATCCCTGCTAAGCCTAGGGTATCAAGATGTCAGTGGCTAAAACGGAGCCTTACTAGCCTTACAAAAACCGCATTTTTGTGAACCGTCGTCACTCGTCAGTCATATGTACCTTCGTATCTACTTGTGCTCCAGTGCCGCGCCGTACCTCAGAAAGCGGCCGGCCGGCGGCAACCCGCGCGGCCCACGCGGGCAGGACCCATAAGGCAGGACCCAAAAGGCAGGACCAGCCGTTGAATCCATTTCCGGTGAAATGGGTGTTAGTTTATTTCCATATAACAGTTAAGGTGACCCAGGTATGCCAAAAATAGCCTGAAATGCCTAGTTGTGCCTAAATTGGGGTGCCCGCATTATTAAGTTGAATCCATTTAATAACCCTCTGTCGGACCCGGGACCACCGGCGCGGGAATCCGGAATAAACTCAACTCAACTCAACTCACAGCGGGCATCGGTGAAAGATCGAGGCCGGCCTTCATTAGGATTCGCTGATACTCATTTCCCCTCTCACCTCTTTGGTCCATAATTGGCTAATAAAATATACCCATTTCCCTGAAAAAAAAAAAGATCGAGGCCGGCGGGTGACCTCGAACCCGACGGCCGGCCAGCGGGCCTCCCGGGCGTGGCCAAAGTACAAGCCGGCTGAGCAAGCCAACTCGGGTGCCTACTTACCGGCCCGGCCTGCAGTAATGATCATCTTGAAAACTGAAGTCGTCAATCTTTGCTGATCGTATTCAGTTCAAACCGTGCCCGGCCCGCTGCCTAGTGCGGACTGATGGCCGCCGGCGCCGCCGGCGTAGCTAGGTCTACCTGACTTTGACGAGCTTTTTCAAATTGCCATGGACCGAGTGAGTTTGCACAAATCATGTTGCACAAATGGTCGTTTTGTAAACTTTAACTGCAGCACTGAAACGGCAAAATTTGCTACAGCTAGAATCCATCGAAAGGCATTTCCGTAGTATCGATCGAAAGGCATTTCCTAGTATCCGAATTAAACACAGATTCCGCACGATTTCTAACCGCCAGATGACGGCTCATGGTATGTGAGACAACTATTCCTGGCCAGTTGACGGCTCATGTAGATAGGAATGCAGTAATCAGTCGCGCCCAAGGTGGGCCAATGCACCGGACCACCGACTGGCTGCCAAATATCAATGAAACAACGATGTGCCAAATGCCAACACGTGCGTCAGCAGATTCATTCATGAGACAACCAAGTCTCAAGGAGACAACCAAGTATGACAACATAGGGGACCTAAGATAGGAATAGTTGTCTCACAGCTGGCTGGCCAGGAATCGGTGTCTCACTTAATGTACAGGTGTCTCACTTATATTTAGCAGTCCCCAATGTTGAGTGAGCTAGACATGCAACTAGCGCATAATCTGTGCACCTAGCGCATGCGGCACTTCGTTTAGTCCGTTGCTCATGACTGACTAATTGACGTGTTCCCATAGGGAAGACATGTGGCCCGGTGCAGATTGTTACTCTAGACCACGTACAGGTGGCATCTAGACGACTGTGCAGGGGTCATGTATAACAATTACTTACAATAGTTACCTTCACTATCAAAAGCAAGCGCGGCAAGCTAGGTTCGCACATGACATAATCTGAAAAATCCAAAGGCATGTGTGTCGTGCCTCGCAATGCACACATACCAAGACTGCTTCATGGATATCTGTCTGAAAGTAACAAACCTCTAAAATTCAGCAAAGCTCTTCTCATTGGTAACTGGCAGTCTCCGCTGCCTGAGAGCACGCTGGCCACCACTTGTCACCAAGTGACAATGACACTGAAGCTCCCATGGTTTGCCCCAGCGTGGTGCGATGCAAGCCTTGCCTCATCACCGTGCAGTGGAATGCCAGGTGGATGCTGTCCAAATAGAATGACTAGCTCACGTGATGAGTAACATGCTTACTCTTGAAACAGCCATTCCTCTGCACAAGGGTGCCGGCCTGATCCATTTTCACATGCTGCAGTACAGTAGTCAGGGAGGGCAACCTTTCCCTGCCCAGTGCTCAAGCGAGCCATGTGCTCAGATCTGCAGCACCCGGGGCGAGCATAGGCGGAGGTTACTAGCACACACCTGTTCACCTGATTTTCTAGCCTTGGCTGGCTGTCTCATTGACACAGGGGCATGTGTGTCATGGGGGCCCGAAGAGCGACACCAACCTGCCTCCCTTTGTACCCCGGTGTGGGCCTACCCATCATGTATGGTAACAAGATCTCTTGCTGCCTTCGAGGTCGCGCATGACATGGCCGTACGAATGTCTTGGGGCCCAGACATGTACTTATGCCACGGCGCTCGCAATCTCAGCACAGCTAGAACCACTGCAGGATGTGGACACGTTGCCAACCATCCCTTGACATCGCAGCAGTCCAATCCGCTTCAACAGCAAAGACCACTCACGACGCGAGAGGTATGCTACAAAAGGCCTGTCACTCAAGGAATGCGCAGAAAAGCACAAGTCTACAGGCCACACCATTGGTGACTTGCAGGCCGCGTATGGCCGGGGGCACCCCTCTAAAGGCCTCCTTACTAGGCCTTGTTGGTTGGTCAGATGGCTAAGGCGTCCCTACTAGCGCTTGTTCAGCCTTGCTCAGCCCTTGTTGACCGCGCGGTGGTGGATGTCATTGAGCGACGCGCGGTGCCGCTGCCGCCGCTTCTTCCTCTTCTCCAGCTTCATCGTCTCCCCCTGCAGGCGCGCGATCTCGATCACCCGTCGCTGCAGCGCCATGGACTGGCAGTTGGAGACCAGGTACGGGTTCGCATTGGGGTACGACGTGATCACCGTGCTGGTGACTGCGCCCGGGTTGTTCACACCGTAGGGGGTCTTCATGCACGCCATGTGCGCGTTGCGCTGGTGGGCTGAGAGAGTGCTGGCAGGGCTGGGCAGCGGCGCGGGCACGTGGATGTGGGGCGGGGCGGCATGGCTGGTGGAGCCGCGCGGCCCGCTGAGGCCTGGGGCGGAGGGGAACCGCTGTTTGTACATCCTGCTCGTGCCCAGGGTGGCAGACAGGGTGGGGGCACGAGGAAAAGGTTAGCGGGCAGCAATGGCAGGGAAGAAAAGGAGTTTGGGGAGGAATCGGATAGAAATGGTACCACGTTTGAAAGCGCGACACCATCAACGCCAGCATCTCCACACAGGCTTTGAACTTTGGAGCCGCGACGCGCTTGTAGCACACCCGTGTGATGCAGAAAAGGAACCTGTAGGCAAATCTCATGTATGACTATCCATGCATGTAAAGCAGCTGGGTGAGCAGGCCAGAACCCTGCTCTGCTCATTTTCACTCCCAAGCACCACTCAGCGACCATCCTCCTCTCCCGCGATGATCTCACCCTTCGCATCCCCGGCACACTTAAAGGCAGATGCTTGAAGCAGGGGAACAAGAACGAACCATGTTTGCCATGTTTGCTCGCCGAGCACACGGTACACTGTGCCAGCGAGGGCGGAGCCGCCTGTGGATGAGCCAGCAGTGTGGTTGTCTTGTTTTCAAGTGGTCCTGCTTAACAGGTATAGTAGACAAAGCTTAGGGTTACCATTTAACAACTGGCCTGTACCAGACCAGGCAAGGCGTGCCACCCCGCAGAAAGAGTACCTGCTGTCCAACGCCTGCACATCACGCACGCACTCTCTTACCTGAAGGGTGTGTCCTCTGCTCCATCCTCATCATGCCTCGCGTCCATTCGCTGGTAGTTGGCCATCTGGGGCTCCCGGTACAAGTACCCGACCATGTGTGGCGCCGAGGGCAGGTGGTGCAGCTGGTATTGGGGGTGGTGGGGGCGGCTGCCGGGGGCCACGGGTGGCAGCCCTGCCAATCCCCCTGACACACTCGGTGCGTTCCGATGTGCGCTCAAGTGCAGCATGGGCAGGTGGGGGATGGCGGTGCCCCACTGGCAGGGCAGGCTGGGGGATCCTCCACCGGGCGGGCTGAGAGGCGAGCATCCGTCGCTATTAACACGGGAGGAGCTGCCCACGCCAGCTGTCGCCGAAGAGGGTTCGGTGGTACCCGAGGACGAGGCGGTTGTGACGGGCGCCATCATGCGGGCCACCTGGTGTCAAACACAGGGTGCGTGAGATGACCAGGGTATGTGAGACACGTGGGTAGAGGTGCATGCCGGGATGAGTTAGTTTTACAGACCAGGCGCAGTCATCAAACATTCGACCAACCCATCAGGCAATAGTGAACACGGCCGGCCCCTCTTGCTGATCTAGTGCACTTTCTAAAAAGGAACAGACGACAGAGATGCATCCCTATTGGCTGCATGCAACGTTCATGCCTGCGCAGGGTAAGGGGGCGCGGGGACCACCCGGTGAGTTTAAGGTGAAACTGCCAGCTGGCAAGGCTGGAAAAAAATTCCAATGGAAGCCACCTCCCAACAGCACATTACAGCCGAGGGTGCGTGCTGCCACCTCCCAACAGCACATTACAGCCGAGTGTGCGTGCTGCCACCTCCCAACAGCACATTACAGCCGAGGGTGCATGCTGCCACCTCCCAACAGCACATTACCGCCGAGGGTGCGTGCTGCCACCTCCAACAGCACATTACAGCCGAGGGTGCGTGCTGCCACCTCCCAACAGCACATTACCGCCGAGGGTGCGTGCTGCCACCTCCCAACAGCACATTACAGCCGAGTGTGCGTGCTGTCCACCTCCCAACAGCACATTACAGCCGAGGGTGCGTGCTGTCCTCCAGCGCACCGCCAGCAGTACGCCGGCCGGCTACGTCTGGGGCCATACGCTCCCCTTTCCCCTCTCTAGCCACGACCTCACAGCCTTAGCCCTCAACAGCATGGCTGGGATCCCTCCATGCTTGTTCAGTAGCCTCCAGGAATCCTGGGCAGATCTAGTGAATGATGTCTCGTATAGTGATCAATCAACCTATTGCACTGGTTGCCCCAGCAACAGGTACGCATGTAGCTAGAAAACAAGCCTCCCATACATGCAAGCAGGGGAAGGTCTTCAACACATCATGCAGGCAATTTATTAACGGATCTTCCATTAGAACCCATGTCTAGGTTTGAGACGCCGAAATACCTTACCAGGCTCTTCTATGGACACCAACACCGCCACTGTTCCCAGTACCTACCTCGGCTTGCCAGCCGCCACCGCCACTGCGCTCACTGGAACTCCCACTACTGCCACGCGGAACAATGCTGGCCATGCCGCTGGCGTTGACGGAGTTGCTGCGCTTGGCGCCTGCGTGAGCCTGCGTGGTGCTACTGCTGGCCGACGCGCCACCCCCCCCCCGCATGCCCTCACGGGGGCTTTCCTTCTTGTGCCGGCTGCCAGGCACGTGCTCGGCCTTGCGCGAGGCGTCGATGGAGAGGGACTCCTCGTCCAGGCGGATCTTATTCTCCCAGCAGACGTGCTGGGGGATCAGGGGGAGGTGGGTAAGGCGGAGGAGGGGATGAACGAAAGAGAGGAGGGGAGGCGGGGAGGAGGGAATGGAGAGGGAAGTGGGCGGAGCAGGGCCACAGGAACAGGCTACAGCCACCTTCGATTGGCAAGCAGTAACGGCAGCTTATGTTGTGCAACTTGCACGTACAGCACGGCAAGGCAGCCACCCTCAATCCTACAGGCGGCTCTAATGTTTTGCTGACTAAATGGCAACATCACCAATAACAACAACCATCCCCATCCCCATTCCCATCCCCATCCCCATCCCCATCCCCATCCCCATCCCCATCCCCATCCCCATCCCCATCCCCATCCCCATCCCCATCCCCATCCCCATCCCCATCCCCATCCCCATCCCCATCCCATCCCCATCCCCATCCCCATCCCCATCCCCATCCCCATCCCCATCCCCATCCCCATCCCCATCCCCATCCCCATCCCATCCCCTCCCCCTCCCCTCCCCCCTCCCCCTCCCCTCCCCTCCCCTCCCCCTCCCCTCCCCTCCCCTCCCCCTCCCCCTCCCCCTCCCCTCCCCCTCCCCTCCCCTCCCCCTCCCCCCTCCCCCTCCCCTCCCCCTCCCCCTCCCCCTCCCCCTCCCCCTCCCCTCCCCCTCCCCTCCCCTCCCCCTCCCCCTCCCCCCTCCCCCTCCCTCCCCCTCCCTCCCCCTCCCCTCCCCCTCCCCCTCCCCTCCCCCTCCCCTCCCCCTCCCCCTCCCCCTCCCCCTCCCCCTCCCCCTCCCCCTCCCCCTCACTGATACTGGCAGCGAGGGAGCCGCGGGTGTCGGCATTCTCAGAACCTCTGGTCACGGTTGCGTGAGCATCAAGACAGGCAGCTGTTGGCTGGCTCTACCATAGCCATCACGATATGTTGCCCATACTCATGGCGCTTATACACCATCACCCCCCCGTGTGTGCATGCCGCCCTTACCTACACACTAGCACAGCCCATCACCACATGGTACCCACCTGGACGTCATGCAGCCAGTCGGTGATGCCTGGGTTCATGTAGAGCGCGTGGCGGAAGGAGACCACCTCCACCACTGGGGGTGGTCATGATGGATAATCATGATTATCATCAGCGGTCATCATGAGTGGTCATCATGGATGGCGGGGGCAGCAGTCACGTTTAGCGGGTGGTGGCAGACGGGGCAGACATGCACGGATTATATTATTAGCCGAGACATGCAGAACTGGCATGATAACCTTAGCTGAGCCTTGCTGATGAGCAAAAACGGATGAGCCGAGCCATATGTGCGGTCTGTGATGCACGGATGGACAGGATGGTTGATGAAGCAGGTACTTGATGGGTTGCATACACCATCGTGCACAATCGTGCCGCATACCGGGGCAGCGGGCAGAGGGGGGAATGGACGGAGGGAGGAGGGGGGGAAGGGAGGGGGAAAAGGAGGGAGTGCGGGAGGTGAGGCAAAAGACTACAGCGTGGGACAAAGGGGGAGGGAGAGCCAGGGCAAGCAGAGGGAGACGGACACGATGGAAAGGCCCATAGTCAGGCAGCAAGGGGGGAAGCGGGTTACGGCAGGGCGACACGCAGACGGGCAGGGCAGGACGGTGGGCAGCTAATCCGTGCATACATTGACTGAGATCATGCTGTGAGCTTTTTTGTGCACAGTTTCTGCAACATGCGGAAATCCAGTAATGCTATAGCAGTAACCTCTGGGTTTAGCTAAATCCCAGGCAGCCAGTTGGGCCCTACGACGACATCCACTCTCAATTCCCTTACTTTTCTCCACGAGCCCCGTGATGGTGCGCAAGTCCTCTTTCTCTTGTTTCGTCAAGGTGGAGTTGTCGATTTCTTTATATACAAATTCCTCTTCCTCGTACTCGTCTTCATCATCCTTGTCGAGTGCATCCTCCGCTTCCCCGGGGATGGCGTCGCCGTTGTCGTCATCACCAGCATAATCGGCATTTCTGTTGAAATCCGAAGACAGCCCAGCACCAGGTTTCTCTCGGAAGTTCGGATCCGTAGCGACAATTTTTTCCAAAAGGCTGAGCATCCCCATCTCATACAAAGCGTCAGGTGTTGGCTCGGCTTTCTCATCATACTCGTCGTCGCTGTCAATTTCCGAGCTATCTCCTCTCCCCATTCTACCAACCAAGCTGAAGTAAGTTGTTGAAAAATGTAACTTGGCAACTCATAGGACACCTCTCAAATGTTGACATCGAGAATTTGATTTCCTACCGGCATCGTCTAGTGTTCGATCGCCCCTCGTCCAAGCATCCCAGAGAACTTTACTGCGGTACGATTCCATCATTCGGACATAACCGAATAACTTCCATGGAGCCACAAAGTTAGTATATCCTGAGCGTACAGTACGAATCCAGATTTCGCTATACCAAGAGCAGACAATCAATACTGTTGATCTGCCCTTTCCTGGAAATCAGCTCAGGAATCCCGACCATACCATCTGCGTTGGGCAGGTCATTATCAACCCTCATGTCTATTGCAGATAGCTCGAAAATTCAAGCGAATTGTATCACGATACCGTCGCGCAGTGCACTGACGTTTGCCACAACCAGGCCGTGTGCCATCGCGTTGATCCTCATTCCTGAATTTGACTCGGCCTCTGGAGCGAGATGGATTTACCGGCGTGGTCCGGACGTGGTTTGCAATGTATCATTTGCTGGTTCCTTGGCCCTGGCTCACGCCTCACTTGATTTGGGTTCAGGTTGGGTTTATTATTGAAAAGAGAAAAGATGGCGTCGAATGCGTACGTAATACGTATTACGTATATGTATGCTCTCTTTGCAGTTCTCCACTTCTCCTGTCTCCAATATTCTCCGCCAACATAATTCCATCCTTCGACACGGCTCATCATCCGTCATCCGCGCTCGCGGGCTGCGAGTCGTCGCAATGATTCTGCTGGTAGATGTAACAAAACCAGGATGTGCCACTGCCACCTTGCTGCCACGAACAAATTATTTGGCCTTCTTGTTAAAGTGTTTTGGGCGATGGCACACGCTATGAGCTCAACTGCTCACCTGCCGTAGCAATCCCACGCTCGCGTTCTCCCAGACGGTGCGTCCTGAGCTTACATGTGTGATTATAGAGATTGATATTTACTGTAGTCGCCCTTACGGGAACTGCTGGCCGGATCTGCCGTCGACGCACGTTACCTGCCGCCAATACCATATTTGCCTGTATTGAGTGAGCGACAGTAGGTACTACTGTCTACTCACGACTCTCCGTTTGTCAACTGGCACACTCTACTTTATGGCTGCCCCTATCTGGAAAGAAATAGCGCCTTGAGGCATTGATTTCGCTCGGCACATGAAGGTGCTACCTGCCAGAGGCCAAATCAATATGGTTTAAGTCGTAAGAAACGTATTGGTAGAGGGCACCATCGATTCTCTTCTTGCCCGGTGTAGTCATTCCTCAACTTCCCTCATGGCTGCCCGCGTAGGACTCTCCGCTCTGATGGGCAGTATGCGGCTGCAGTCGTCCTGCATCCACGAGCTTCCATTCAGCTACATAACCCGCTCCCTAGCGAATGGGCCCAGTGGGGGGAGCGCGGGAGGAGGTTCCTCAGGAAGCGGATTAGGGAATGGCCCGTCGGCAGCGTCGGACAAGGGGTCAAACGACAGCGACAAGCAGTGGCAAGCTCTTAGCGACGTACTTCGGGGAAAGTCCAAACTGGCTGTCGGTGGCAGTGGCTTCAGCGATCCGTTCCCCGGCTTAGGCCTTGGCTCCGGCGGGGCTACGGATGCTGGTGAGTTGTTGGGTGCCTGGGCCATTGGAAAACGTCCGTATTAGTTGCCTCTCGCCTGCTCCTTGACCCACAGTCCAGTTTTTCCTTTATGCCGCCTTGCAAGGCACTAGGCCAAGCCTTCAGGCCTGCAGGCCAACCCTTAATCAGCACGAAAGGACTCACCCCCCAAGGAAGTCGTCATCTTCACATGTGAATGTCTGTCTGTCTCATCCATCCACAATCGTGGCCCGTTGCCTTGTCACTGGCTTATCCGCCCTCGCCTCTCCTTTCCCTCGCCTCTCCTTTCCCTGGCCGGCCATCGCCACACGATCTTCTGTACTTGCCACCGTGCCTATCAGCGCCTGCCCAGGACTGGCGGCAGCTCATGTCACTCGGCAGGCCGGCAGCAGCCACGGCCGTGGATGCGTCTACGTCGGACAGCGGCCGGCCCGACGCCTGGAAGAAGCTCATGGAGGATCTCAAGCAGGGCAGCCAGACCAAGGAGGAGCCGTCGGGGCCACCAAAGTGGGACCTGCTGCGCAAGGTGGGCCCAAAGGATCAATTTACGGCCAAAGATGCTCATGGTGTTCCTATTGAAACCTTTTGGTATCAGGTTCTGTATCCGCGTCCCACACAGCCAGCTCTCCTGTGCTGGCATCCCGCGCATTTCGTACTTGTTGCTTGGGCCCACCTGTGGCACGCCTAGTCCATCGTGTGCCACTGCCCTCACAGCCTGCCTACCCGAGCCCCCTTTGGGACGCCCCGCCCCTGTCCAAGCCTCCAAGGCTACCCCATCCCACCCCATTCCAACGCACAGACACATGGTGGGGTGGTATGTCCTGCTGCCATGACGCGCCGCAGTAACATCATGCAGCTCGCCCCCTTCCTTATTCCTGCTTGCCACCCCTCCTTCCGTTCCCGCATGTGCGAACCCTCGTCTTTGTGTCGCATCTCGTTCCCATCCATGAGCCGGACATGCGCTGCCTCATGCTCCCTCTCCCACTCCCCTTTCCCCTTTGCCCCTCTTGCCCCCCCCCCCCCCATCCTTGTGCCCTCATTTCTTGTGCCAGTATTTCTCCCAGGACAACATGAGCGCGAGCGAGCGTTTCTGGAAGGTGCGGGTGCCAGAGATTATCCGCACGTTTGGACGCCACCCAGACGACTGCGGCTCGACAGAGGCACAGGTGACGTCGGCTTGTGCCTACAAGCTTACTGCCTTTTTCTGTGCTGGCGATGTCCGCTAGTAGTTATTACGGCATTATTGTCGCAGTGACGTCAGCTACTAGTATCAGTGGCGCCGTGGCCACGCGCTGGTGGCCTTTGCTTTTGTTTTTTTAGAGCAGGTGACGTTGGCTAGTGGCTTTCCCTGCATCATCGCCACAGGTGACGTTGGCTAGTGGGACTAATAGCAACACTGATGTCAGCTAGTAGCATTGCAGCCTTTTTGGCATATGAGGCTTTAGCTTGTGAGGTCACTGCCTTGTTGGCATATGTGGGGTAGGCTAGTCGAGGTACTAGCGCGCCAGGGGCACGCAGGGAAGGAGGCCGGCAGGGTTTGTTTTGCTTAAATGATGTTGGGCATGCATGGATGCTGGGTGTCTCGGAGGCATGCACCTTCAGGGTACATCTGCAATAGAGGACGCTGCCACTTGTGACTTCGGTAGCACATGGGACGTTGCTAGCTGCATTCGTGTGGTGTACCCTTGTTCACATGAGAAGTTCCAAGTACGTTCACATGTCATGGCTCCCATGTGGCTTGCTGGGCGATTGTATGGACTACAGCGAATAGTACTTAATCGCAATCAACATTAATCATAAATAAATTTTGCTACTCCTGCTGGCGTCTGCCCGCAGGTGGCCATCTTCACCGAGCGCATCGCGTACCTCTCCGCCCACGCCAAGAAGCACGCAAAGGACCACCTGGCAAAGCGGCAGCTGACGGCCATGCTCACGCAGCGCCGCAAGCTGCTCAAGTACCTGCGCAAGCACGACGGGGAGCGCTACGGGAGCCTCATCAACGCGGTGGGGCTCAAGGACTCGGGCGCGTACAAGGCGTGAACGCCCAGCGTGTGGGGAGGGTGACCCCGGGAACTTGGGGGGTTGGGGTCACTTCCCAATAGAATAACCCTTCCCAATAGAATAACCGACATCATTATTCAAGAGACATCTGGAGCCAGTTCCATGATGTCCCGTGGATACAGGCCTATGGGGCCCTACCATGCCCATATAGTGAGCTTCCATTCATGAAGCCTAGTGCCAATCATGTGCTGGTTACATCTCATCGACATCTGTGTCGGGTGGGACTTGTTGATTTCCGTGTCGGGCGTTACTGGCACGTGCCATGGTCAACTTCGGATTATCACATAGACTGTAACTTTGGATGTGTGCTGTCAACATCAATTGGCTGGTGTGGTGCATGGGGCATCAGCGAGGACTTTCCGTCATTGCAGATGGTTGAGTGACTTGATATGTCTGCCCAACATAGTGTCATTGTGTCATAGTGGACCACCTCGGATGGCAATTCATGTCACTTTGCAAGCTGTTGCAGGCGTTACCGGGCACAGTACGGTACTTGTGTTCAAATGACACATGTGTGAGTGTGTAAGTTAATGCTGGGCCAGATGTTCCAAACATGTCACAATATCAAGAAATGAAAAAACATTTCTTAAGCAAAAACACATGCATAATTATTGATTAACCAAACTAGCTTCCAGCGCGATATCATGTGCAATTTATATAACTGTCGTCTCAGTACAGGGCGCATGCCTAGTACACGTACGTGCGCATTGTTGATCATATTCATGACATCGTGACTATAAGTAAGTAAGTACTTGCGTGCATGTCATACGCAAAGGCATGCCACGGAGCTGATGTATAGATAGATTAGACCGGTAGGACTGTTTGCACCCATCCATCCATCCATCCATCTGAAGGAACTGGACGGCGCCCTTGCTCGCCTGCGGTACGATGCGGCGGTCGGTGCCGACCACCTTTCTGCTGAGCTGCTGAAGACCCCTGATCTGGCGGTTAAGGATCTTCTGCTGGCGTTCTGCAACCGTGTCCTGCTCTCTGACGAGCCTCCGCCTGCTGAGTGGCAGACGGCCATCCGCGTTATGCTGTACAAGAAGGGCTCTGCTGCTGACCCCGGCAACTACCGGGGTGTCTGCCTCCAGAGCGCCGCACTGAAGGTCTTCATGCGCATGATGCTGCACAGGCTCTGCGCCGCGCTGGACCCACACCTGGGTGAGTCTCAGATGGGTTTCCGTCGTGGTCGTAACACTGTCATGGCTGTGTTTGTCGCGCGCCGGTTGATGGAGGAGGTGCGTCGACTTCCCCCTGACAGTTTGCCGCTGATCTTCATTTTTGTTGACTATATCAAGGCCTTTGACACGGTTCTCTGGGAGGCTCTTTGGGCCATCCTAGCTCTGGATTGCTGCCGACTGTATGAGGGCTCACAGGCAGTAGTGCGGACTGCGGAGGGCACCACTCCACCATTCACCCTTCACCACGGGGTGTGGCAAGGTTGTGTCCTGTCCCCATACCTGTTCATTATTGTCGTGGATCACGTCATGCGCCGGGCACGTGCGCGCTTTACTGCTCTT
Organism: Mesostigma viride; assembly: GCA_009746045.1. Lineage (NCBI taxonomy): Eukaryota > Viridiplantae > Streptophyta > Mesostigmatophyceae > Mesostigmatales > Mesostigmataceae > Mesostigma > Mesostigma viride. Next base: position 21,109 of record RPFO01001915.1, on the reverse strand, counting down.
AAGGGGTTCGAGCCAGGCTTGGACATCCTTAACGTGAAAGAGCACGGCGGGGTTAGACCTGGTTACCGCCTCGCCGACCTGATTTATGCGGATGACACCACCCTCATCGAGAGCCCCGAGCACATTCAGACCTGGCTGGACTGCCTGGGCCTGGAGGCGCGGGCGGTGGGGTTGGAGATTAGTGTCAAAACCGAGGCGATGGTGCTTGGGGCCTCCAGTAAACCACCGCTGCCGCGCCTGCTCGACGGGACGGAGGTCCCGTTCCGCGACCGCTTCAAGCTGTTGGGGAGCTGGCTCCCTGACACCGCCGACGATGTGGACACCCGCATCGGCCTTGCCTGGGCCAAGCTCCGTTCGCTCACACCCTACTGGCGCTCGAAGGGCCTGAGCGGGCACCGCAAGCGCATGCTCTTCAAGGTCCTCGTCCTCACGGTGCTCACGTATGGCGCCGAGGCGTGGACCCTCCCACCCAAACTGGCAGCTCGGCTAGACGGCACGGTTTACAGGATGCTCCGCCAGGTCCTTTAATAACGTAGGTTTTTCCGAGCATCCGTCATCAGAGTCTTTGTATCATGGCATGCCTCGTGTTTCGGATGAGATTAGGCAGCGTAGGATAGCATTTGTAGGACACCTTGCTCGCACCAGCCAGGTCGACACCACCCTCGGTCTGGCCGGCCCCCAGCGGCTTGGCCAGCCAGGGCGGCACATTCTCAGACCTGGCCTGGCCCCGAGGACATTCCCAAAAGGGTAGGGAAACCTGTCACGAACTACGTTCAGATGTTGCTGGACGACCTAGTGGTCCCAGCCCAGTTTGAGCACCGCATCCACTCTCTCTCCCGTCTTTGGACTGCCATGCAGGACAAGACGCGGTGGAAGAAGATTGTCAAGGCGCACACGCCCGACCCTGTGGGCAAGCCCCCTCCCCCCAAGCGGCGGAGGCGTTTTGATGAGTAGTGTACATAGTTGGGATTTTCTAGATAGAGTTAGGATAGTTCGATCACGCGGCTTTCTCCACCCCACCCATCATGGAATATGTGCTACATGACCTCCCCACGGAGCCATGTTATAATTTAATTTAATTTTTTAATCCATCCATCGGGGTTAATGCTCCGTGACTCCCCAACGGGAGCACGAGTCTAATAAATTAATCAATTAATGCCACGGAGAACTATGCTAATCTCATTAGAAAAAATAATTACACAATTTAAGTTTAAACAAATATCGTCTGCGTCATTCCCCAACCATTAAGCACTAGATGGGGATATAATCCTCATCCGAGCTGTCCTCTACTGTAATGGCAAATGAGGCGGTAGTGTAGCGGCTATCCTCAGGGCCAACAACCGGCTCCACCTGCGGACTTGTACCCTGGCTTATGGCTAGCAACGGGCCGCGGGGCCCGTGGGGAGAAAACGTACGGGAGCATACCCCTCAGGGCTCACAGGCAGTAACTAGTGCGGACTGCGGAATTAAGGCACCACCCCACCATTCCCCCTTCACCACGGGGTGTGGCAAGGTTGTGTCCTGTCCCCATACCTGTTCATTGTTGTCGTGGATCACGTCATGCGCCGGGCACGTGCGCGCTTTACTGCTCTTGGGGTTCGAGCCAGGCTTGGACATCCTCAACGAGAGCGCGCACGGTGGGGTTAAACCTGGCTACCGCCTGGCCGACCTGATTTATGCGGATGACACCACCCTCATCGCGCGCCCCGAGCACATTCAGACCTGGCTGGACTGTCTGGGCCTGGAGGCGAGGGCGGTGGGGTTGGAGATTAGTGTCAAAACTGAGGCGATGGTGATTGGGGCCTCCAGTACACCACCGCTGCTGCGCCTGCTCGACGGGACGGAGGTCCCGTTCCGCGATCGCTTCAAACTGTTGGGGAGTTGGCTCCCTGACACTGCAGACGATGTGCCGGACACCCGCATCGGCCTGGCCTGGGCCAGGCTCCGTTCGCTCAACACCTACTGGCGCTCGAAGGGCCTGGGCGAGCACCGGCCGCAAGCGCATGCTCTTCAAGGTCCTCGTCCTCACGGTGCTCACGCGTATGGCGCCGAGGCGTGGACACTCACACCCACACTGGCAGCTAGGCTCAACGGCACGGTTTACAGGATGCTCAGACAGGTCCGTAGGGTTTTCCCAGCGCCCGTCATTAGAGTCTTTGTATCATGGTATGCCTCGTATTTCGGACGAGATTAGGCAGCGTAGGATAGCATTTGTCACAAACTACGGTAGGACACCTTGCTCGCACCAGCCAGGTCGACACCGCCCTTGGTCTGGCAATGGCTGCCGGGTATATCAAGGAGCTGCTGGGTATATATATCGTACCTTCGTGCTCTTCCCATGGCCCCCCCATTCGCCTTGGCTCCCAGCCACTACTCGGTGGCGCTCCGGCACCAGCTATTTGCCCCGCAGCCTCTTGTTCCGGCCGGGCGGCCTTGTGGTAGCTGTGGGCAGCCGCTGGATCCCACGGGGACTCACTACCTTGCCTGCATGGGGGGCCAACAGAATCAGAATTGGTATTTGTATTTGCACACTGTCCTCCTGACGGTGGTGCTCGCCATGATTCGGTCGGTTTTCCCCCACGCGAACATCCGGTCCGAGGATGCGGATGGCGCTGCCTTCTATTCCCCCAACCACCGGCCTGACATCGTGGTGCTGGACTTTGAGGGGGGTGGCCGGCATCTGCTTATTGACGTTTCGGTGGCGCGGCCCTTGGCTCTTAGCCACGTGGCTGGGGCCTCCCTCACGGCAGGTTACACGGCGGACCGGGCGGAGCGGGCCAAGCTCCTGGCCTACGGCGACGTCGGGCACCATCGTGTGGTGCCCTTTGTCCTGGAGGAGTTTGGGGCCATGGGGCCCCTGACCTCCGCCTTCTTCAAGGAGTGTTGCCGGCTCCGGGAGGACCGGCTGGACCTGGAGGGCCAGCGGGCCCCATGGTCGGCGCGGACCTGGACGTCATATTGGCGTCAGCGCTTGTCGGTGGCGCTGACTCGGGCCATGGCTGACATCATGCTCCGCCGTACGCGGGCTGATTTTGCGGTGCAGCAGGGCTATTAGGTTCCTCCCGTTAGTAGGCGTTTCCATTGGTCTTATCGTAGTATAGAGCTTTGACATGGCTCTGTATATAGGTTTCTAGCTGGGCGTTTGTTTTGGTTTGAGTGATTTCACTCTGCTGTAAGTAATTATATTTTTAAAATATATATATATCTATATATGGGCAAAGAAGTGGATAGCTGTTACATCACCACCCACCGACCGTCACACTATTGTACGGTTATTTTCGGCATCACGGGATTACGGGACGCGAGCCGGCTCATCACCGCCAACCAGACTCTGAGATGGCATGGATATGGCTACGTACGACGATGCTCCACACCATTTGGCAAGTACGCAACGAGACCGTCGGTCTCCACGCTACGTGCCGAGTACACTAGACCGAGGTGCCGACGTGGTCCGCCGGTTTATATCCTCTTGCCGGGAACCTGGCCATGCGTCGATACTGGCTCCAGGCGACGGAACAACACAAAGTATGGGACCTCCTGACGTGGGCCGGGCCCAGCCATGTTAGACGCCGCGGCAAGGCGCGCACCTTCAAAGAACAGCTAGTAGAGGACATGCAGGGGGGCCTAGGCCTCTCCGTGACCTGGACGAAGATGATGGACAAGGCCAAGTGGGCCCAGGTCATAGAGGACAAGGAGCCCCCCCTGTGGGGAAGCGCCCGCGTGTGCAAACCCGTGGGCGGAGGCACGCCAGCCAGCTCCCGCCCCTAGGGCAGCGTGAGGCTGTCTTGAGATAGATGTTGTAGTTAGAATGCTGTTAGATAGATGTCGTAGGTAGCTGATGTAGATAGATTAGACCGGTAGGACTGTTTGCACCCATCCATCCGTCCATCCATCCATCGGGGTTAATGCTCCGTGACTCCCCAACGGGAGCACGACTAGTCTAATTAATCAGTTAATTAATGCGACCCGGGCCCTAACAATGATGCCCCCAACCCACTGGAAGTCTTTCATGCACTCATCATGGGAATGAATAAGGTCTTTACACTCACGCTGGACGCCGACATATCTTCAGTACTTGATGGCTACCATGGTCGCAGGGCGCGCCTTATTAATCCGGGCACCCCAATTTCAGTAGGCCGGCACAACTACTGTAGGTCGGTGCATGTTTGGCTATGTATTTGTGGCATACCTGGGTTAACTTAACTGGTATAATTATGGAAATAAACAACACCAAATCAGAACACCTATTTCCGGGTAAATGGGTATTTTTATTAACCAATAGGAATATCATTAGGTTAAGAGGTACCACAGTACTCCGTGGCAAGCCACGAGCCACGAGCCACGAGGTAGCCATGGCTGACGGCGGCGCTCATAACTTTCACGTTTGAGCACCGAATTTAGTCGTGAATATCACAATCGCTTCGTCTTTCTAAGACGCACATGCTGATATAATTTTCCGACGCTATTACGCAATATACGATGAGCAAACGCCCATCGACGCAACGCAGCCTGACGGCTGCGCTCGGCAATGAAAATACGTCTGCAGCTTCGGCTGCAGCTTCGCCCACCGGCCCAGAAGGCAGCGGCGCCACTAGCCAAGCTCTAGTGGTCGTCCAGCCCCCTGCTGCGCCCGCATCGCCAGCAGCGGCGCCCGAACCCAAGCGCAGTCGCCCTGACGGGCTGCTGGATGAGTACGACTTTGACGCCAGCCAGCCCGGCTATTTTGACAAGCTTACACCCGATCGCACCCTGGGCAATGTGTTTTTCGGGACGCATGCCTCTCTTCTAGAACTGTGCAAGCAGCTTTTCCACCAAGGTCGCCTTGTCAATGCCCGCCTCCAGAGGCGAGATTTCGGCAGAGACGTCCTCCACGCCCGCCGCCCCCACCTCCAGCAATTCGCCCTCTTTTCCCTCCTTGGACGCTCCATGGAGGAGCTTTGGCCCCCAAAGCCCCTCACCACCACCTTAACCGAATCCTCCATCCGCTCACTCCTCAAGGAGGCCCTCGAGCAGCACGTGGCCCCCATCGCTGCAGATGTGGCGGCCATGGGCAGCACGCTGGCTGCCGAGCTCCCCCTCCTCTCCACCATCCCCACCGCCACCGCCACCCTCCTCGCCTCCTCCACCGCCACCACCCCCACCTCCGACGCCATCACCGCCCAGCTCCGTGAAATCGACCAGCGTCTTAAGGACAACGCAATCGCCATCGAGGTCCTGCAGAACACCGCCGGCCTCACCGCCCAGGCGGTGAAGGACATTGCCGCCAAGCCAGCCCCTGCTGGCCTGGCCGGCGATGCTCCTCCCATCACGACCTGGGCGGACATGCTTAAGCAGCACACCACCTCCACCACCTCCGCCGTCGCAGCACAGCTCCAGCGGCAGACGCTTGACCTCCGCGAGGAGGCCGAGCTCGCCAAGCGCAGCCTTAACGTCATTGTCAAGAATCTCAAGATGGAGGAAGGTGAGAATTCCGAGAAGCTTGCGCGTGCTTTTGAGAGAGAAATCCTTGATCGCATGGGCCTTACTGGTGAGATCGAGCTGGCCGCCCACCGCCTTCCCCGCGCGCGGGGTAAGGCAGGGCCGCCCCCGCTCCTTCTCACCTTTAATTAAGACCCCGGCGGACAAGATTTCTTTTCTCAGACGCCGCAAGCGGCTCGAGAAGACTCTCTTCACCCTTGATGACGACCTGACCCTGGCGCAGCAACAACGGCGACGGGAGCTATGGCCGACCTACCTCCAGCTCCGGCAGACCAAGGCGGGGCAGCCGGTGTACTGGAAGGGGGCGGCCATCTACGTCGGCCACAAGCCCTGGCAGGCGACCCCCGCGGCCCCAGCGACTCCAGGCGCCCCAGCTTAGGGGAATACAGCAGTAGTGTAGAATAGATAGACCGTGGCCATGTACATGTACGCCTCCTAGAGGCCCTATCCCAGCTAAGCCACGCGCTTTATTTAATCATGTACATGTGTGCCTATGATGAGCCACACTCCAGATGATGCCTAGCTTTATTTAGTTATGTTGTGCCCATGCAGGGAGTAACTCTCTGCTGAGACGCCATGCCCTAGCTTTTTGTATAGCTATGCTGATCTTCCCCCCCATGCGGACAGGCTCCCCCTTCGCTGGGCATAGCTTGAAGATCATGGGGATGCACGTGCCCTGGTGCACCTAGAGCAAGGGTCCTTTACATCCCCACCCTTGCAGGAAGTAGCTTAGGATGTATGATAGGCCATATGCCCCCTCTCAAGGGCTATGTGCTACATATACTCCCAACGGAGTTATGTTACAATTCAATTCAATTCAATTCAAGAGGTACCACGTATCGACCAGCTGGTTACCCTCTGAGGGTAGTGAACAGAACACCTATTTCACCGGAAATCAGTCGAAACACTCACTCGCTGTAGCCTGTAATATTGGCCGTTGTAGCGCCGCGCCGGTCTACTTGTAGTTTCTGCACAGGAGAATCACGTCGCTGCACCGAGGAGAGTTTGACGAAAGGTGCCACGCCACACGTGGCCGTGCCGGGCCCAATTTTTATTGGCTAAAAGCAACACGGTGGCCGAGTCAGAAGTTGTTCCGGAAGTTGAAAACGCCACACGTGGCCGAGTGCAAGAACCTTGATGTGCGGCGTGGCCGGGCAACAACAACAAAACCAGAAACTGCACACTGTACTGCGGAAACTCCGATGCCCGAACATTCGCGGCCCGCGGGCGGCAAGGCATGGAAGTCGGGGCAACCAGCGTCCAGCTCACGTCCACAGGATGTTGTAAATTACGCTGTTAGCTGTCTTTTCTGCTAGCAAGGCACTCGAATTTTCCTGTTTTATACGCTGTAGTCATCTAATGTTGTAGTATAGCACTGAAAGGTTCAAACATGTGGACGAGATGACCGGCTCGGGCTGCTCGTGTGTCCCTACGAGGTAAACAAGCCTCATCTTGAATCGAGGGCTTTTCGAAATACAGTACCGACGAGGGTGGGAACCTGTTTGAATGTCTGACAAACACTGAGATCCACCAGGCGTTGTGGGTCATATTATAATGCATGGTAAAAAGCGAGAGCGGCCACCGTGGAGTCATCGCATCACGCAGAACGGCGTTCTCACGAGTTGTTCTTCCAGTGAAGGTCGCCAATGGTAAACAATTTGCGGCAGCCAACGACAATGCATTTAACAAGAGGGGAGTAGGATTCTATTCTCGCAAGCCAGACGCGGCCAAATATGGTCGGGCGGCAAATTTTTTCATGCGCGTTGGTGGATGATAGTCCGTGTGATCCTGATTCGGTCGTCACCTGCCGGCGCCGTGATTTCCGGCCGGTGTTCTGTCGACCATTATGTCGACAATGGTGTGGCATCATGACCCTGTTACTAGTAGCGCTTCTTGTTCAAGCCGACAACCCTGCGCTGGACCTCCCTGCGACGTGTCGCGTGCGCATCGTCCGCATTTTTCCGCGAGTGACGGTGAAGCCGCGCGAGCAGGCCCATCCCGGGTACGGGCCCCGCTCTAATTTCAGCTGTCACATTCCCGAGGCGGACGCCGCACGCTTGGACGTCAGTGTTGTCCGACTCCACTCCTTCCAGCCGCTGCTCAGCTGTGAGGGAAACCCTGACGACTCGCTGATGCTGCAGTTCCTGCAGTCGCGGGGCGCGCCGCCAGGAGGAACCCTGCAGGGTAAGCCGCAGCTAAACCTGACCACGCCCGCGCGGCCGCCCACGCCACCTGGCTCCCGTGCGCGTCGCTGCGTCCGCGTCACAGCCAACAATCCCGCGGTGCCTCTGTCTAGCGTGGGCGCATGGGGGGCGTGTGCGATGGTGTTTAGCAGCGATGTGCTGTCGCACAGCTCCTGTGGTCCTGAGATCGATCGCTACAATACCGTCATCCGCATCAATGGGGCCCCCGTGGCAGGGTACGAGCGCGACGTGGGCGCACGCACTGACATTGCGTTCCACAACTGGCAGATGGAGTCCTGGATCGTGCAGCAGCTGGCCAAGGGGCAGCGGTTTGTGAGCAAGGGCGAGAAGGACGCGGACCCCGGGTTAATCATCCTGAGCGATGAGAATAAGGGGGCAGAGTCCAGAAATAGAAATTGCCGGGTGCTGCGGGACACGTTGGGCGTGCCGACCACCGGCATGGACAAGATGCAGCTCTTGTCTTCGGATGCGATGATGTGGGAGATGGTGTCGGTGCTCCCTGAGGGTTTCTCGCTGCCGCGGCTGTTGGAGCCAACACAGGGGTTCCGTGCGGTGCTTGCAAGTGCGCAGTACTGTGCCAGTATTAGCATATATGGGCTAGGGGGAGGGAAGGGCCACTACTACCAGGCGCCGCCTATCACGTGGGACGCGCACCGGTTGAACTACGAGTCGGCGCTGTTGTACAATTGGGAGAGCAGGGGAGTGATGGAGGTGGAGATTTATGACAATGCACCGCCGCCATGCGTTGGCAGGCGAATCCCCCCTTTGACCTAGTAGTTGTTACGGGCTACTAGCAAGTGGGCACACTGTCAGGTCTTGGACCCGACATTGTGCACACTTCACGTGCTGCCACTAGCGTGCAAAGCAATCGACATCGCTTCCCAGGAGAAATAAGAAAGGGCTGATGTGTGGGAACTGACTTGCGGGGTGGCGTGCGTATGCACAAGAGCGCCGTACCAGCTATGCACATGGCAGGGACATGCAAACGGCAAGGTGCAGACTTCCCAAGTACTTGCTCGATGATGCAGTCCCTGAACCCGAGCCGCTTGTTTGCTTCAGATTGGTCGTATGGCATGCAAATTATGCCGGACATGCACCAGTACGTGTGCTAAATCTGTCCAGAATAAGTAAGTAAGTACTTGAGTGTCATGCGCAAAGGCATGCCACGGAGTAGTATGCTAATCTCATTAGAAAAAAAATAATTACACAAAAGTATAAACAAATATCGTCTGCATCATTCCCCAACCATTAAGCACTATAGATGGGGATGTAATCCTCATCCGAGCTGTCCTCTACTGTAATGGCAGACGAGGCGGTAGTGTAGCGGCTATATCCTCGGGGCCAATAACCTCCACCTGCGGACTTCTACCCTGGCTAGCAACGGGCCGCGGGGCCCGTGGGGAGATTAAACAGGAGCATACCCCTCAGGAATGTCCAGAATGTATGTGATCAAATTGTATAAAGCTGCAGTACGATTACTGTATAGTCGATGCCCAGTACGATATGATTTGCAACCGTGCACTGTTTCCTGGCCCGAGCGGAATAATTGATTGGTCGATCAGCACATTAACTTAAATGTACTATGCAGGCTGATTAACTAGATCTAGATTCCTTCTAGAGAACACGACGAAAATGGCTGACGCCGGTATGGCTGACGTCCGGCGGAGTTCAGATCTTTTGCATCTGAGCCCCGAATTCGGTCAGACCACTTGCATTCGATGCGCTTTTTTGAGACGCACCCGCCAGTATAATCGGTTACGGCTGAAACGCAGTATTGCCGAAGTTATCACGTGACAGGCAGCTATGACGACCCCTAAAGCAAAACGGGTTTTGGACAAGGAGCTTACCGGCTCCCAGCCCAACCCGCTCGCCATCGTTCTTGCCCAGCCGCCTGGGCTCGCCAACCCACCGCCAGCAGCCCCATCGCCCAGCGCCTCGCCTGAGCCCAAGAAACCTCGCAAATGGAGCCAGTTCCTCCCCGGCAACCGACGATTCGGCTTCACCGGGTGGCAAGAATTGTCGCCGCAGGAATGCATTGAAGTTCTCCAGTTCCTCGAACAGGAGCGGAAGCTCTTCGTGCCCAACAAGGGGGGGGCGGCTATCGACTACAATGGAGACATGTCCTGGCTCTATGCTTTGGACGAAGTACAACAACGCCTGTTTATCTTGACCAGCCAATTCCAGATCCCCCTCGCCGACATCACCCGCACGCTCCGCACCCCAGCCCCCGCACAGCCGGCAGCCCCATCGGCTTCCTCCCTCTGCAAGGATGACCTCCGCGCAGTGCTGGAGGAGCACGTGACCTGGCCGCTGGCCGAGCAGCTGACATCACTGAACACCACGCTCAACAAGGTCGAGGCCCGGGTCTTTAACGTGGAAACCAAGGTCGTCCACAAGCTACAACCCCAGTTCACGGCGCTACACACCGCGGCGCAGGCTTCGGAAACGCATGCTGCACTTGTCTCTCGCCTTAACCAGGTGGAGGGCAAGTGTGGCGTGCTCCTGAAGAAGCTTGAGGCCATCACCGCCCACACCGAGGCCCTGGCCACACAGGTCCCCAAGATCGCGGAGCAGACGGCCACCATTGCATCCCAGCCACCCCGGCAGGATGTTGGCGACCTCCCGCCGCTCTCCTACGCGGACCTGCTGCGGTCAGCGACCGCCTCCACCACCGACGCCATCGCCACAAAGCTCCAGGAGCTGGAGAACCACCCCCAGGCCCAGCAACGGGAGGTCACCGACCGCGCTCGCCGCGAGTGCCGAGTGGTGCTACGTCGCTTCCCCCAGAAGCCAGGTGAGACGTCAACCTCTCTTGCTGACGAGCTCAAGAACCAGCTTCTTACCCTCATGGGCCTGGTAGGTGAGGTAGCACTGAGCGGGTGCCCACCGCCTTCCCCATTCACGGGACAAGGCGGCTCCCCCACCAGTCCTACTCACCCGTTCCCCTCCCCTGAGGATAAGCAGCGGTTCCTCTCTCGTCGCAAGCGGTTGCACGACCTCACCTGGACGCTGGATGACGACCTCACCCCCGCTCAGCAACAGCAGCGCCAGACGTGACCTGTGGCCGGAATACCTCCGCCATAAGCAGGACCCCCAGAAGCCCAAGGTGTACTGGAGGGGCGGGGACCTGATGATCAACCACAAGATGTGGACGCCCCCAGCGGGCTAGTAGAATAGCAATATATTCTACTATAGCCCTAGATTGTAACCATTGGCGTCACTGTCGCTAAGGCAGCCATGCCTAGAATGTTTGCCTAGCTGTGCCAACACACCTAGTCACGTGCCGCCAACGCACGGTCCACAACCAGCCATAGCCTTAGCCTAGTCCTAGTACAGCCATGCTACGCCCTGGCTATGCTTAGCCAAGCCATGCCTATAAGGGGACCCCCCCATGGATGTTGCATTAAGAATTTAGCCATGCTATGCCATGTGCACAGAGAGATGCTCTCTGTCGAGAAGCCATGTCCTAGCTCTTGTATAGCCATGATGATCTTCCTCCCTCACAGGCATGCTCCCCCCTTACCCGGGCATAGCGTGATAGACCATGAGGGTGCAGGTGCCCTGGTGCACCTAGAGCACGGGTAGCTTACATTCCCACCCTTGCGCATGAAGTAGCCTAGGATGTATTTAAAGCCATATGCCCCTTCTCAGGGATATGTGCTACATTGACTCCCAACGGAGTGATGTTGATAATAATAATACTATGCAGGCTGGGAGCCCGGTCGGGCTCTGCAGTACGCGTGCATGCATATGCATTAGAAGTTATTATCATTAAGATCATGTAGACTGCGCGTCACGTGGGTACCAGTATAAGGACCTTCAGCCCCAAAACAATGAGGAGGGAGGGTGCCCACCCTTGACTATAGAGCTCTTGCATGTGCACAGATTTGCATGCATGCAGTAGTTCATGCAAAGTTCTGATACTGCCGCAATCGGGCAGGCCACAGAGGATCGATCGACTCGATCGATCTCTCTGCATTGAATGGTGCAGGTACGTCGGGGACGTCAACGGTGGGTGCAATGCCAACAAGAAGAAGGCTTGCACTGCGCGCGGATGATGCATTCTATAGAGACCTGCACATGAAGCTAGCGTGATTGATCGATTAATTAATTCGTGCTCCCGTTGCATGGAAAGTCTCAGAGTGCTCGCCAGAGTGCTTTTAATCCCTGAGCTAGTGTGCACAGCGCGCAGGGGGCATCGCGAGACCCCACCTTCCCCCAAGCCACAGGGTGCACGATTGGACCTGTCAAAACGATCAGTGGCATCCCCTGTGGGCCTGCATGTAATATGACCCGTGTAAAAATTGCATTACTATGGTGATGCAAGCAAACAGGCATGCAGGGCTAGGCGAGGCACATACTATTACAGGCTGGCAAATGTCTAAGGTAAGTAAGGAAGTACTTGCGTGTACCATGCCGGCATGGACATGCCACGGAGTACTATGCTAATCTAATTAATTAAAGAAAAACCCGTCCGCTACCATGCAAGGGCGCCGATCGATGGCTGAGCTCTACTGCGAGCTCCCTCTTGTCACGGTCCATGCATACCGGCCATCCGACGTCGCCACCTCCTCTTTGCGGGCGGCCATTGTGCTCGCACATGCAAATCGATCAGGCGAAAACCGACTTATGTGGGCCCTGCATGCAGGCGGGGTTATTACTTATTAGCTAGAACTGGCCAACCAGATAGCCATGGCTGACGGCCGCGCTCATAACTTTCACGTTTGGGCACCAATCCGGCCGTGAATATCACAATCGCTTTGTCTTTCTAAGACGCACACGCTGTTATATTTTCCCGAAGCTGATATGCAATATTATGACGAGCAAGCGCTCCACAACGCAACGTAGTATGGAGGCTGCGATGAGCAATGCAAACACGCCTGCCGCTCCCGGGCTGCAGTTCCGCCTAGCTCCGGCCGGCCTCGCAGGCATGGCGGTGACACCAACCAAGCGTTAGTGGCCGTATACTCGGCTCCTCCCGAGGCCTCGCCCGAGGTCGGCATCGCCTGAGCCCAAGAGCAGTCACCGGCCCTACATCCCTTCCGCGCTGGCGCGAGGTCAACGTCGACGTCACCGGCCTCTCCCGGCTATTATTCGCAGCGCCCCCCGACCCAATTCATGGATGACGTAGTTAGGTTAGTATTGTGCGAAAAGTTACCTTTTGCCACTTAATTGAGTGACTTCACTCAGTTCTACTAAGGTTCCGCACAATATTAGATCGATGTGGCTGCCGGCTGCATGCGCAGGCCGGGCTGGGGTGCGGAGCTGAGCGATGATGGCGGCTTCAGTAAGCTGGAAGTATACGTGGCTGCACAGGATGGCGAGGCACTGTTGGGTATGCACGTCGTTGTGGATGGGCCCGCCGTTCCCCACCATGAGCTTGCCTTCCTGTGCTAAGAACTTGACTATTTCGTTTGCATTCTAACTTGACTATTTCGTTGCATTCTTCCCTCGTCAGGACCAGCCAGGCGCTGCATGCATGAAAGAAAAGAAGTCGTGGCTTGGGAGGAAGTGGCTCCATTTGCGATTAAGTGGCAGGCCGGGTTTCTTGGGCTGTGCACAAGGCGCTTGCCGATCGATGGTTTTGCTGGCGGTGGGTTTATGGACCCAGTCTCGAGACCATGGGCAACGACGATCATTGGCGAGTGGGTTGGGCTGGGAACCGGAAAGCTCCTTTTCCAAACCTCGTTTTGCTTTTGCATATGGAGTCGTCATAGCTGCTTGTCACGTGCGTAACTTTGTCGATACTGCGTGTCAGCCGTAGCCCGTAACCGATTATACTAGCGAGTGCGTCTTAAAAAGGCGCATCGAATGCAAGTGGTCTCAGTGACCGACTTTGGGGCTCACATTACAAGATGAGACGCAAAAGATCTGAACTCCGCCATCAGCCATGCCGCCGTCAGCCATTTTCGTCGTACTCAAGATTTTCTTAATTATTATTATTCTCTACATCTATTGAATGGGCATATGCCACATAGTAATGCTAATCTCATTAGAAAAATAATTACGCGAAAGTTACAAATATCGGTCAGCGTCATGCCCCAATTACCATGTAGTCACTAGAGGGGTCCATATAATGCTCATCTGAGCAGACTGAGCTGTCCTCTGCTGTGATGGCAGACGAGGCGATGGTCGGTAGCGGCTATCCTCAGGGCCGGGTAATAACCTAGCTCCACCTGCAGACTTCTCAGTCTACCCTTGCTAGCGCTCTTCTAGCTGTAATCATCGCCCGTACGCTGACCACCCCAGATCTCCTGCTGCTGATCGCATTGCATTCGTGCCACTATAGCGCCTCGATTCCATGGATAATATATATTAAAAATATAATTACTTACAGCAGAGTGAAATCACTCAAACCAAAGCAAACGCCCAGCTATAAACCTATATACAGAGCCATGTCAAAGCTCTATACTACGAAGTACGATAAGACCAATGGAAACGCCTAACGGGAGGAACCTAATAGCCCTGCTGCACCGCAAAATCAGCCCGCGTACGGCGGAGCATGATGTCCGCCATGGCCCGAGTCAGCGCCACCGACAAGCGCTGACGCCAATATGACGTCCAGGTCCGCGCCGACCATGGGGCCCGCTGGCCCTCCAGGTCCAGCCGGTCCTCCCGGAGCCGGCAACACTCCTTGAAGAAGGCGGAGGTCAGGGGCCCCATGGCCCCAAACTCCTCCAGGACAAAGGGCACCACACGATGGTGCCCGACGTCGCCGTAGGCCAGGAGCTTGGCCCGCTCCGCCCGGTCCGCCGTGTAACCTGCCGTGAGGGAGGCCCCAGCCACGTGGCTAAGAGCCAAGGGCCGCGCCACCGAAACGTCAATAAGCAGATGCCGGCCACCCCCCTCAAAGTCCAAAGTGGATAATATATATGGGCTTTCCCCACTCCACCATTAAGTGCGAGGACGCGGATGGGGCCGCCCTCTACTCACCCAACCACCGCCCCGACATTACCGTGCTTGACTACGACGGGCAGGGTTGCCACCTGCTCATCGATGTCTCCGTGGCTCGGCCGCTTTCCGGTCGCCACATCCTCCGGGCGGCTGTGGATGCCGGCGCTGCTGCCGCTGTGGCTGAGCGCGACAAGTTTGCCTCCTACGGCAATGTGGGGCCCCACCGGGTCATCCCCTTTGTCCTTGAGGAGTTCGGGGCCATGGGCCCCAAGACAGCGGAGTTTTTCCACGATCGAGTGCTGCCAGCGCCGTGAAGACCGCCTCGACCTCGAGGGTCAGACCGCCCCGTGGTCGGCCCGCACGTGGTCCTCGTATTGGCGGCAGCGTCTGTCACTCCGGCCCTCACTCGCACCGTGGCTGATGTGTTATTCCGCCGCACCCGGGCCGACTTTGTCGCGACCCATGCGGTCTAGATTCCTTCCAGGCCTGCATGGTGGGCCGGCAGCGCTGTTGCTGCGTGTAGTTTTGTGATGTATAGTTAGTTGTCCCTTGTGCCGCTGGCGTGATCCTTGGATGTCTGTGTCAGATTACTATTAATTTCTTCAGGGTTATTCTCCCAGTTCTCGGGTTTTTCCTTATGTTGCATGCCTATCTCACCTCCGTAATCTATCATTCTCAATGAATATATATGGGCTTCCGTGTTGGTCGCAACTTTGTAATTATCGTCATGCCCTTCCATTTCCGCACCCGTGGACCCGGCCCTTCACTTCCATGCACACCGAGAAGGAACACGTGGCACCCCTCGAGCAACACGTGGCACCCCTCGCTGCAGACGTGCCGGGCAGCAATGGGCAGCACGCTGGCTGCTGAGCTCCCTCACCTTCCTGGACCATCTCCACCTTCACCTCCACCCTCCTCGCCTCCATCTCCCCCGCCAGCACCGCATCCACTGCCGCCATCGTGCCGCCCAGCGGCCCAGCTCCTCGACATCGACAAGCGCCTCTGGACACGACAACGCCAGCGCCATTGAGTGCCTGCATGCAAAACACCGCGCGTGAGGCCTCACCGCCCAGGCGGTGAAGGAAATCGCCGCCCGGCCAGCACCTGCTGGCCCACCAGCCAACAATTAAGGGGCCTCCATGCACCCACTGTCACTTGGGCGGACATGCTGAAGCACCAACCCACCGGCCTCCACCGCCTCCACGTCATCGCGGCACATGCAGCTCAAGCAATGAACAAACGCTCGACCTCCGCGAGGAGGCCGACATCGCCAAGCGCAGCGGCCGCAGCCATAACGTCATCGTCAAGCTAGCACTTCAGACGAGCCGGCAGGTTCAGAGGACTCCAAGTCTCTTGCCATAGCGTTTAAGCGCGACATTCTTACCCCCATGGTGCCTGGTGAGCTGCGGATATGTCGGCTGTCCGCCTTCCCCGTGCCCGGGGAAAGGCTGGCCCGGCTATAGTACCCTGATCGAGCACTCCTCACCTTACATTGCGGATAATCTGTTGTTTCCGCCACAAGAAGCTCTCACTCAGGGGCTTCCTACACGCTGGACGATGACTTGACCCTGGCGCAGCAACAATGACGACGGGAGTTATGGCCGACCTACCTCCAGCTCCAGCAGACCGCAGGGGGGAAGCCGATGTACGTACTAGAGGGGGCCGGTCCGTCCACGTCGACCACAAGCCCTGGCAGGCGCTTCCGGCCTTGCCACCCCAGCATGCAACACCAGCCTAGGGAATAATAGCAGTAGTGTAGATAAATTAACTAATTAATTAACTAAACACGTGCTCCCGTTGGGGAGTACGTCACGGAGCACCGAAGTGCTTTATATGTGCTTAATTCCCTGTGTATGTGTGCACAACAGGAGAAAGGGCAGAGACCCCCAGTCTCCTTCATGCCTAAGGCATGCCACAGCTGCATTCGGGCACGCTAGCTAAGCGGACACGCTAACGATCCGGCCGGCAATCTGTGGGTGCAATAAGACCCATGTGAGCATGGCATATATAACAAGGAGTGTGGGCAAGTAATCTGCATGATCATAGCCAGGACGTGTATCATGGCTGTACAAGGACTAAGCTAAGGCTATGGCTGGTTGTGTACCGTGCGTGAGCGGTGCACATGACTAGGTATGTTATTGGCAACGCTAGGCAAACATTCTAAGCGTACGGCTGCCATAGCGGCAGTCGGTGCATGACTACCAATGGATACAAGCTAGGGCTATTAGGCATTGAAGCTAGTCTAGCCCGCTCAGTGGGGGCGTCCACATCTTGTGGTTGATCATCAGGTCCCCGCCCCTCCAGTATACACCTTGGGCTTCGATCTGGGGGTCCTGCTTGTGGCGGAGGTATTCCGGCCATGTGCAGGTCACGTCTGGCGCTGCTGCTGCTGAGCGGGGGTCAGGTCGTCGATCGTCCAGCGCTCGTCCAGGTGAGGTCGTGCAACTAATTGCGACGAGAGAGGAACTGCTGCTTGTCCTCACGGGCCGGAGGGGAAGGTGAGCAGGACTGGTGGGGGACCCGCCTCATGTCCCGTGATCTGGGTAAGGCGGTGGCACCCACGCAGTTCTACCTCACGTACCTACCAGGCCCATGATCGAGGGTAAGGAGCTGGTCCTTAAGCTCGTCAGCAAGGGAGGTTGACGTCTCACCTGGCTTCTGGGGAAAGCGACGCAGCACCACCCGGCAGTCGCGGCGTGCGCCGTCGGTGGCCTCCCGTTGTTGTGCCTGGCGATCGCCAGGCCGAAGGTCTTCAAGCTCCTGGAGTTTCATGGCGATATCGAACCATATGGCGTCGGTGGTGGAGGCGCGGTCGCTGTCCGCAGCAGGTCCGCATAGGAGAGGGGCGGGAGATCACCAGCATCCAGCCGGGGTGGCTGGGATGCGATGGTGGCCGTCTGCTCCGCTATCAGCTTTGGGACCTGTGAGGCCATGCAGGGCCTCGGTGTGGGCGGTGATGGCTTTGAACAAGCTTCTTCATGAGCACGCCGCACAGTTGCCCTCCACCTGGTTAAGGCGAGAGACAAGTGCAGCGTGCGTTTTCGATATGCCTGCGCTGCGGTGTGTAGCGCTGTGAACTGGGGTTGGAGCTTGTGGACGACCTTGGTTTCCACATTGAAGACCCGGGCCGGCCTCCACCGTGTTGAAGCGTGGTGTTAGTTCAGGCCGGGTCATGTCAGCTTCTCGGCCAGCGGCCATGCAGGTCACGTGCTCCTCCATCAGTGCGCGGATGTCATCCTTGCTGAGGGAGGGAGCCGATGGGCCGGGCTGCCGGCTGCGCGGGGGCTGGGGTGCTGAGAGCTCGGTGGAGGTCGCCGAGGCTGCGCTGGTAGTAGCTGGTCAAGATAAACAGGCGTTGGCGTGGTTCGGGATAGGTGTATATAGAGCCAGGACGTGTCGCGGTAGTCGATAGCCGCCCCCCCCTTCTGGGGCACGAAGAGCATCCGTTCCTGTGCGAGGAACTGGAGGACCTCGACGCATTCCTGCGGCGACAACTCTTGCCACTCCGTGAAGGAGAAGTGTGAGTCGCTGGGCAAGAAGTGGCGCCATTTGTGATCGTGGCAGGGTTTCTTGGGCTCAGGCGAAGCGCTGGGCGATGGTTGGGCGGGTAAGCCAGGCGGCGGGACAATGGCGAGGGCGAGAGGGTTGGGCAGGGCGCTTGGAAGCTGTGCCAGCTCCTTTTCCAGCCCTCGTTTTGCTTTTGGAGTCGTCATAGCTGCTTGTCACGTGCGGCAACTTTGTCGATACTGTGTGGCAGCCGTAACCGATTATACTGGCAAGTGCGTCTTAAAAAGGCGCATCGAATGCGAGTGGTCTGACCGAATTTGGGGCTCAGACGCAAAAGATCTGAACTCCGCCGTCAGCCATACCGCCGTCGATCAGCCATTTCGTGACTCTCAGGTGGGGGAATGTAAACTAGTGTAGAATGTAGACATGTGTAGAATGTAAACAAGTGTAGAATGTAAACATGTGTAGAATGTAAACAAGTGTAGATAATTAGTCAGGCTCAGCTTAGCACGTGGCGCCCACGCGCATGCGCATCATGCGCCTATGATGGGACTCCCCACGGATGATCCATTAAGAATTTGGCCAAGCTTTGCCTATGCAGAGATCGAGCTACTCTCTGCTGAGACGCCATGCCCTGGCCATTGTTTAGCCATGATGATCTTCCACCCTATGTCCGCAAATTAGATGATGGAATACATAGTGGTACAGGTGCACCTTAAAGCTAGCACCGGCCCAGAGCAGGTGTAGTTTACACCCTACCCTTGCAGGAAGTAGCCCAGAATGTATTAAAAGCCATATGCCCCCTCTCAGGGATATGTGCTACAACGGAGATATGATCCAATTAAATTTATGTAAAAATTTTAAATGGAATGAATGGAGGCGGATCTATGGTTGGGGCATGATGCAGACGATATTTGTAACTTTCGTGCAATTATTTTACTAATGAGACTAGCAAATTGCACTCCGTGGTGCCCATGCCCATGCGCATGACACGCAAGTACTTACTTACTTAGCTCTCCCATGGATAAGCTCTTCCCTAGTGTGCATCATGATCTCAATGTAATACCCAGAATGACAGGTAGATGTACCTGCTGCTGGCCACCGTGTTCAACGGTAAAAATAAATTTGTACCATACCGATTTTCCCGATTTCTGGCCTGTGCTGGTTGTCTCCTTGACAACAGGCTATGTCTATTTCAACTTGGCTGCCTCCTCCTGCGGCAGCTTCAGGCGGGAGTATTCAGACTTGAGCAACTTTACAGAGGACAGGTCCACCGGGTGTGCCTTGAACATGCCTTCCACCTCTTGTGCAAAAGCCGCATCCACGGGGAATCCTGTACCGCTCAAGGCCTGCGCGGCCATGACAACCAACGGCAGATTAGTTTATTATGACCACAACAGAAACTCAGCATGCACGTTAGTTCACCAGGAGTACATGCAATAAACGCACTGTGACAGCCGAACATGCAGACAAGGATTCGACAGTGCAAATTACAACACAGAAGTTCCAAGGTTGTGCGGCATGCACAGGTGCATGCCCCAGCCAGCAAGGCACGCCACCCCAATAAATATGCCATGACAAGTCAAGGCGCGTGATGGGACAGGGCATGGCGGCCGCCACGATCAGGAATTGATGGTGACAAGAGTGCCAGTATAAGAGCCAGTGCGGACGATGACATGCGGACCCACATGTCCTTGGCTGCCAAAACGGAGCTTGCATTGACTTTCCACAGAACACGACAAGCAAACATGGGAACCAGATAAATAGAAAGCAACTTGAAAGGCAAGTGCAAAAAGTTGGGCCGTGTTGTAGCCATGCACCACAGCGACATGGGTTGAGCTGAGCTCAGGGCCGAGACCATGACCATGGCAAGCGGGATGAAAATTAAATAACTTAGGCCGTACCTGCATTCAACAAAAGCAATGCAAATGAATGCCATCCTGCCGTACCTGCATTCAACAAAAGCCATGCAAATGAATGCCATCATGCACAAAGAAAACCACACAAGTCCATCCCTCTACACGCGGTCCTCAGGGGGTCAGAAAGAAACAGGGCCGCACACGTGCCCCACCACACACCTGCAGGAACTCTCGGAACCTCCAGATGATGTAGGGCTTGCGAGACTCGCCCCTCATCATGAGCTGGAAGACAAGGCGCCCAAAGTCGTGCAGCAGCTGCAGGGGCGCGCTCTCCAGGGGCTGGCAGAAAGGTAAAGAGTGAGTGAGTGAGTGAGTGAGTGAGTGAGTGAGTGAGTGAGTGAGTGAGTGAGTGAGTGAGTGAGTGAGTGAGTGAGTGAGTGAGTGAGTGAGTGAGTGAGTGAGTGAGTGAGTGAGTGAGTGAGTGAGTGAGTGAGTGAGTGAGTGAGTAATTAAGTGAGTGAGTGAGTGAGTGAGTGAGTGAGTGAGTGAGTGAGTGAGTGAGTGAGTGAGTGAGTGCGTGGGGGGCGGGCGGGCGGGCGGGCGGGCGGGCGGGCGGGCGGGCGGGCGGGCGGGCGGGCGGGCGGGCGGGCGGGCGGCGGGCGGGCGGGCGGGCGGGCGGGCGGGCGGGCGGGCGGGCGGGCGGGCGGGCGGGCGGGCGGGAGGGCGGGAGGGCGGGAGGGCGGGAGGGAGGGAGGGAGGGAGGGAGGGAGGGAGGGAGGGAGGGAGGGAGGGAGGGAGGGAGGGAGGGAGGGAGGGAGGGAGGGAGGGAGGGAGGGAGGGAGGGAGGGAGGGAGGGAGGGAGGGAGGGAGGGAGGGAGGGAGGGAGGGGAGGGAGGGAGGGAGGGAGGGAGGGAGGGAGGGGGAGGGAGGGAGGGGGGGAGGGAGGGAGGGAGGGAGGGAGGGAGGGAGGGAGGGAGGGAGGGAGGGAGAGGGAGGGAGGGAGGGGGAGGAGGGAGGGAGGGAGGAGGGAGGGAGGGAGGGAGGGAGGGAGGGCGGGAGGGGGGAGGGAGGGAGGGAGGGAGGGAGGAGGGAGGGAGGAGGGGATGGGAGGGAGGAGGGTGAGGGAGGGGAGGTATGAGGTGGAGGAGGGAGGGAGGGAGCAGGGAG
>RPFO01001057.1:0-52878 GCA_009746045.1 Mesostigma viride | reverse complement strand
GTCGTCGGTGTTGTCGGCGTCGGCGGTCGGTTGGTCGGTCGGTCGGTCGTCGGTCGGTCGGTCGGTTGGTCGTCGGTCGGTCAGTCGGTCGGTCGGTCGGTCGGATCGGTCGGTCCGCGGCGGTCGGTCGGTCGGTCGGTGGGTCGGTCGGTCGGTCGGTCGGTCCGTCGGGTCGGATCGGTCGGTCGGTCGGTCGGCGTCGTCCGTCGGTCGGTCGTCGGTCGGTCGGATCGTCGGTCGGTTCGGTTCGGTCGGTCGGTCGGTCGGTCGGTCGGATCGGTCGATCGTCGGTCGGTCGGTCCGGGTCGGATCGTCGGTCGCGGATCGGCGGTCGCTTCGGTCGGTCGGTCGTCGGGCCGGTCGGTCGGTCGGTCGGTCGGTCGGTCGGTCGGTCGGTCGGTCGGTCGGTCGGTCGGTCGTCGGATCGTCGGCTCGGTCGGTCGGTCGGTCGGTCGGTCGGTCGGTCGGTCGGTCGGTCGGTCGGTCGGTCATTCGGTGGTCGGTCGATGGGTCGGTCGGATCGGTCGGTCGGTTCAGTCGGTGGGTCGGTCGGTCGGATCGGTCGGTCGGTCGGTCGGTGGGGTGGGTGGTCGGCGTGCTCGGTCGGTCGTCGGTCGGTCGGTCGGGGTCGGTCGGTCGGTAGGTCGGTCGGTCGGTCGGCGGTGGGTCGGTCGATGGGTCGGTCGGCTGGGTCGGTCGGTCGGTCGGTCGGCGTCGGTCGGTCGGTCGTCGGCGGTCGGCGTCGGGGTCGGTCGGTCGGTCGGTCGGTCGGTCCGTCGGTCGTCGGTCGGTCGGTCGGCGGTCGGTCGGTCGGTCGGTCGGTCGGTCGGTCCGTCAGTCGGTCGGTCGGCGGTCGGTCGGTAGGTCGCGGTCGGTCGGTCGGTCGGTCGGTGGGTCGGTCGATGGGTCGGTCGGTGGTCGGTCGGTCGGTCGGTCGGTCGGTCGGTCGGTCGGTGGGTCGGTCGGTCGGTCGGTGGGTCGGTCGGTCGGTCGGTCGGTCGGGTCGGTCGGTCGGTCGGTCCGTCAGTCGGTCGGTCGGTCGGTCGGTCGGTAGGTCGGTCGGTCGGTGTCGGTCGGTCGGTCGGTCGGTGGGTCGGTCGATGGGTCGGTCGGTGGTCGGTCGGTCGGTCGGTCGGTCGGTCGGTCGGTCGGTCGGTCGGTCGGTCTCGGTCGGTGTCGGTCGGTCGGTCGGTCGTCGGTCGGTCGGTCGGTCGGTCGGTCGGTCGGTCCGTCGGTCGGTCGGTCGGTCGGTCGGTCGGTCGGTCGGTCGGTCGGTCGGGTCGGTCCGTCGGTCGGTCGGTCGGTCGGTCGGTCGGTCGGGGTCGGTCCGTCGTCGGTCGGTCGGTCGGTCGGTCGGTCGGTCGGTCGGTCGGTCGTCGGTCGGTCGGTCGTCGTCGGTCGGTCGGTCGGTCGTCGGTCGGTCGGGTCGGTCGGTCGGTCGGTCGGTCGGTCGGTCGGTCGGTCGTTCGGTCGGTCGGTCGGTCGGTCGGTCGGTCGGTCGTCGGTCGTCGGTCGGTCGGTCGGTCGGTCGGTCGGTGGGTCGGTCGGTCGGTCGGTCGGTCGGTCCGTCCGTCGGTCGGTCGGTCGGTCGGTCGGTCGGTCCGTCGGTCGGTCGGTCGGTCGGTCGGTCGGTCGGTCGGTCGGTCGGTCGGTCGGTCGGTCGGTCGGTCGGTCGGTCGGTCGGTCGGTCGGTCGGTCGGTCCGTCGGTCGGTCGTCGGTCGGTCGGTCGGTCGGTCGGTCGGTCGGTCGGTCGGTCGGTCGGTCGGTCGGTCGGTCGGTCGGTCGGTCGGTGGGTCGGTCGATGGGTCGGTCGGTGGGTCGGTCGGTCGGTCGGTCGGTCGGTCGGTCGGTCGGTCGGTCGGTCGGTCGGTCGGTCGGTCGGTCGGTCGGTCGGTCGGTCGGTCGGTCGGTCGGTCGGTCGGTCGGTCGGTCGGTCGGTCGGTCGGTCGGTCGGTCGGTCGGTCGGTCGGTCGGTCGGTCGGTCGGTCGGTCGGTCCGTCGGTCAGTCGGTCGGTCGGTGAGTCGGTCGGTCAGTCGGTCGGTCGGTCGGTCGGTCGGTCGGTCTCGGTCGGTCGGTCGGTCGGTCGGTCGGTCGGTCGGTCGGTCGGTCCGTCAGTCGGTCGGTCGGTCGGTCGGTCGGTCGGTCGGTCGGTCGGTCGGTCGGTCGTCGGTCGGTCGGTCGGTCGTCGGTCGGTCGGTCGGTCGGTCGGTCGGTCGGTCGGTCGGTCGGTCGGTCGGTCGGTCGGTCGGTCGGTCGGTCGGTCGGTCGGTCGGTCGGTCGGTCGGTCGGTCGGTCGGTCGGTCGGTCGGTCGGTCGGTGGGTCGGTGGGTCGGTCGGTCGGTCGGTCGGGTGGGCGGGTCAGGGGGGGGGGGGTGGTGTGGGTGGGGGTGGGTGGGTGGTGGGTGGGGTGGGTGGGTGGGTGGTGGGTGGGTGGGTGGGTGGGTGGTGGGGGTGGGTGGGTGGTGGGTGGGTGGTGGGTGGGTGGGTGGGTGGGTGGGTGGGTGGTGGGTGGGTGGGTGGTGGGTGGGTGGGTGGGTGGTGGGTGGGTGGGTGGGTGGGTGGGTGGGGGTGGGTGGGTGGGTGGGTGGGTGGGTGGGTGGGTGGTGGGTGGGTGGGTGGGTGGGTGGGTGGGTGGGTGGGTGGGTGGGTGGTGGGTGGGTGGGTGGTGGTGGGTGGGTGGGGGGTGGGTGGGTGGGTGGGTGGGTGGGTGGGTGGGTGGGTGGGTGGGTGGTGGTGGGTGGGTGGGTGGGTGGGTGGGTGGGTGGGTGGGTGGGTGGGTGGGTGGTGGGTGGGTGGGTGGTGGGTGGGTGGGTGGGTGGGTGGGTGGTGGGTGGTGGGTGGGTGGGTGGTGGGTGGGTGGGTGGGTGGGTGGGTGGGTGGGTGGTGGGTGGGTGGGTGGGTGGGTGGGTGGGTGGGTGGGTGGGTGGGTGGTGGGTGGGTGGGTGGTGGGTGGGTGGGTGGGTGGGTGGGTGGGTGGTGGTGGGTGGGTGGTGGGTGGGTGGGTGGGTGGGTGGGTGGGTGGGTGGGTGGGTGGGTGGGTGGGTGGGTGGTGGGTGGGTGGGTGGGTGGGTGGGTGGGTGGGTGGGTGGGTGGTGGGTGGGTGGGTGGGTGGGTGGGTGGGTGGGTGGGTGGTGGGTGGGTGGGTGGTGGGTGGGTGGGTGGGTGGGTGGGTGGTGGTGGGTGGGTGGTGGGTGGTGGGTGGGTGGGTGGGTGGTGGTGGGGGTGGGTGGGTGGGTGGGGGTGGGTGGTGGGTTGGTGGGTGGTGGGTGGGTGGGTGGGTGGGTGGGGGGTGGGTGGGTGGGTGGGTGGTGGGTGGGTGGGTGGGTGGGTGGGTGGGTGGGTGGGTGGGTGGGTGGGTGGGTGGGTGGGTGGGTGGGTGGGTGGGTGGGTGGGTGGGTCAGTGGGCCCTTGGCGGGGAGAGGGCGGTGCTTGGGGGGTGGAGGGGGGTAGCTTGGCTGGCCAGCAAACGTCCACAATAATACTCTTCTTCGACACCGGCTGATCAGCCAATGAAGGTCTTACCAAGTTGCAGAAAAGCACCGCTCGCACATGATTTCTTTGCAATCAAACTCAACAGGCCGACACTAAGACGCTGCATTAACTTGTCACCGTGGCAGTAAAATGCATCGCTATCCGGGGGGCCTATCCAGCCTCGTTAACGTCTGTACACAAACAACAGTATAAATACAGGTACAAGGAAGCAACTGTGTAACACCAGTAATCCCGTAGAAGAGAAAAGCGCGGGTGACATGCCCGATCCAACCTGGCTGGCTAACCCTGGCCGACATGACAAATGTTCTGATGTGTGATTCTGGCACACACCATCCTCAAGGCGCGCCGCTCTCTCGGCCACATTTCCCCACTCCTTGGCGTCCTTGATCGCCTGCCTGTCGTCATCTGCCAGCATCTGGATGAGCTGTCCATATGTGGCCGCTTGCAGGTCATCGTTGCCATGAAAAGGGAACCTGCGCATGCAGAGCAGGACGAGCTTCTCCAGGGGCAACCCACATGCTCTCCATATGTGCTCCATCTCGCCGGGGCTGTTGAGCAGCTGCTGCATGAGAATCTTCTTGTGCAACGATGGGTGCCACTCCAAGTCCAACTGCTTGCACCGCTCCCTGAGCTGCTGCATTACGGCAGTGTCGAGCAAGAAGGGTGAGGACCATAGCACGTACGGGAGTTGGTTCGCCCCTTGCATCTTCTTCTCAAGCTTCTCGGCGATGTGCCGCTGGAATCCGTCGAGCTTCTTAGGGGCCATTTCTGCCGCTGTGCGTGGGGGCCTGGCGTTGCGAGATGGGCTACTGGACATATTGCTGTTGGTGAGAGCGATGGCCGTTGTCCTGACGAACGCCCCCGGGAGTTGGTACTGTTACTGCAACATCGTGGGCGTTTCACGCGAATTAAGCGCGAGCGAGCACTTGGGTTAGCAGTTGCAGTGGTGAGTGAGACCCTGCCATTCTTGTCGTGATTTCATGCTTGTAAACAGTGACGCCCTCCAGTAGCAGCGGGCAAGCTGCCAGTCCATATAATTCGTAACAGGTTAGTTGTTAATTATGGGCAGCAGCGGCCATCATCTGCTTGTCAGTCACCTGCTCCTTCCCTCCCCCCCTTCTGCAAATGTGTAAACAGCAATGACACCCAACGCATGACCTGAAAGGGTGAAGAGCACAAGGGCGGGCCTTGATGGGGGCACGGGAATGGGCATGAAAAAGAATGCGTTATCCCTACGCTTCGGCACACGGATGAGCCGGCACAGGCAGCAGACGGCGTTTATAGAATGAACATAAAAGAAGCTACACAAAACAGTACCATAAGCCCGACGCCCGAAGGCGCTACAGGGTGCAAAACGTTTCCTACAAGATTAGGAAACAGGAAACTACTGGAACAAAAAGGGCCGCATGCTCATAGCATTAGGTGAAAACAGCAAGACAGACAGAAATGCACGCCTCACCCACCTCAGCATTACCAGGTAAAAGAAACCATGGCATTATCATAGCTCGCAAAACAGAGACCTGCTAGAATGTTGTGAAAGTTTACTCAGAAGAGTACGTAGGTAACGCTATGAATGAATATACAGCTAAGGAAGTAGATTAATGATGAACGGTAGTTATGCGAGCTGCTTGGGCGGCTGATCAATAGTACCATTATCGTCAGCCACCAAATGTGGCATCACCGCAGCAAACTATGCAAGGAAGTCGCAGAGTTGTAAATGAAGTTGCTACCTCAGATCATACCGTCCAAGCAGACATTTTGTGTAACAACAAGCCCTTGGCTTACCTCGTACTAGATTTATTACAAGCTTTGACTCCAGAGAAGGAGAGGGGAAGACCACGTATTGCGTTCGTGCTGTTGCCTAGTGAGGAGATCCAGCGGTCCGGTGGGAGAAACTGGGCGCACGTCGGCACGTGTGCTTGCTCAACTTACGTGCTGATTAGCGGAAAAGACTAGTTCAATGGCCACGTGCGCTCTTACCCAGATATGGTGGGAGGCATTGCCTGGAGCGCCGTTTGACATGTCGCGATTACGTCAAAACTTCCAACCAAGCTGAAATTAATGGCGATATCTAGAAATATGTCATGTACCTTCGTACGTAGTTTCGCGCGGTGGCTGGACAGGGGCCAGAGAAGTTTACCGCTGCGGGGGCGTGGCTGGCCACTGGCGCGCATTTTGAATGAGAACCTGAACCTCTGCCCTGAGTGGCGTAAGTTACACCGTCCGCATCTTGTCCGCATTGTTAATTTTAATTCGGTTCAGCCGAAAGGCCCTTCGGAATTAGATATTTACGTTTTATTGGTTGGAAGAAGAAGTCGACCCGTCCAATTAGTTAATTATTAGTTTGTTTGTTTGGTTACCGAACAACCGTTGAACTGGCTGCGCAATTTAATAACTCTTTGTTTATTTGGTATAACCCAGCCGACAGCACTGCTGTTACTGCCGGTAAGAGCGCATTTGTCAGCCAAAGATTTAATAATTCTTTGTTTTTCATCGCGAAAGAAGCGCTTAGGCAGTCAAAGAATATTTATTTATACTTTCTTTGTTTGTTTGGTAGCTGGAAAAACGAAAGGGAAGTACACTCGGGAATTAAATATTTACAATTTTCTTGTTTTATTTTGCACTTTCAGGTGGCAAACTAAAATAATTAACAGTTATAATTAAAATTAACAATGCGGACGGTGTAGTTTGGTAGCATTCACACTTGCGACTACTAGGGAGTCGGTTAACGGGGAGTAACCGAGGTGTCGGTTACCGCAACCGGTTACCGGTATTAGGGTGTAGGACACTACACTAATTAACCCTAATTAAATTTGAAATTATAACATGACTCCGTTGGGAGATCATGTAGCACATATTCCCTTGGGGGTGGGGATGGAACGGAGGGGAGGGAGATGGATGGAATAGTGCTTTTCATCGCATGGAGCTTGTCCCGCTCATGCATGATGATTGCGCAACGCAGAGGCGTATAGATAATCTAGTAGCATGCGTCGGTCATTGTGTCGGTACTGCGAATCTGACTGCTGAGAGCTGCCGTTCTGGCCCGAAATACATGCACCACCATGATGTGTATCCGTCACTCGACTAGGGCGAGGCATGGGGGTGGAACGGGTGGGATCGACTTCAGTTTTTATTGTAGGCTCAGTGTCCCCAAAGCCTATCTATCAGCCGCGAGCCGACGAGTAGGGTTGTCTACCTACTGGAACCACCAGGGGCAGCACGCTTCTTCCGAGACTCCAAACGAGACTCAGCACCCGTGGTGTTTATCTCAACACCGTCAAAGAAGACAGCAAAGCGACCATCCGACATCAGACGCATCTGTACGCGCTTTCCGCCCCCCTCTACGTACCCCTTCCTCGCCGCCACGACCTTCTCGAGATTCCACAGCTTGCTCCTCGCCGCCAGCTGTGCAGGGGTGTAGTCCTCACGTCCATACTGAGACGATGGCCCTTAAGCAGGCGACGGGCACCAATGACCTATTTCTTGTCGTTCACGGTGGCCATGGTGACCAGAACCAGGCCCAGCTGCCCTGGCAGGCAAATGGCCCTGTCAATGGTCACTTGGTGGTGTCGCAGCTGCAGCACCCCCAGGAACGCTGCGCCCCGGCCACAAATCGCAATGCTTCGGTAAGCGCTTGTGCGGTGTCATGCTTGTCCACCTCAAAGTTCTTGAGGACTATATTGCGTTGTCTGAGCTACTATGCCACCGACATTCTGTGACAACTGAACACTGCATGCGTGCAGAGGCTGCCGTTTTAGCCGCTTGGGCCACGAGGCTCGCCCGTCACGTCCGCGAACGTGACCCGCTTGGGGGGGGGGGGGGGCCATGGCGATTTTTTTCCAGCAAGGTCACTGGCTTAGGTTGCAGCAAATGCCGCAGCCATGGACTTGAGCTCATGCACCGGACCTTGCACAGAGGTGAGGGACTGCTGCATGCCACGTACTGCGCAGCAGCTCATGCAGCGGGTTAATCTGCTGCGCTGGCAGGGGTATCGGCGTTGGTTGCGGCGTCGGATGCGGCAGCGATGGTCGCCAGCGGGTTGCAGAGTTCAGGGCAGCATGTAAAGAGGCAGGAGGTGCGTTGCAGGTCGTCTTCCCATTGCAACCACTCATCGGGTCCGTCAGGCACAGCCGCACCGGTGTGGGGATGGCGAATGCATGATGTCGTCGGCGTCGTATCGGAGTTTGAGGATTTGTAGAACGTCGGCGATCGGCATGCATGGTGAAAAATGCCGGAAGGTCGGCCGGTTGCAGTGAGGCGCCGGGTGCCGAGGCTTGTATATTTGGTTAAGGGGAGGTGTGCCACAAAACTACCCTAACTGAACTGACACATGCTAATATAAACCTATATTCATTTCCACTAATAATGCTCAGCAATGATTAAATTAAATTAAATTAAATTATAACATGCCTCCGTTGGGAGATCATGTAGTACATATTCCTTGATCAGGGTGGTGGAGTGGAGAGAGCCGCGTAATCGGACTATCCTAACGCTAATCTATCTAGTCTAGAAAAATCCTAACTACCCTACTCATCAAAACGCCTCCTCCTCTTGGGGGGAGGTGGCTTGCCCACAGGGTCGGGCGTGTGAGCCTTAACAATCTTCTGCCATGCACCGCGTCTTGTTCTGCATGGCAGTCCAAAGAAGGGAGAGAGAGTGGATGCGGTATTGAAACTGGGCTGGGACCAGTAGGTCATCTGTTACGTCGCGTAACAATTCGTTGTAGTTACGGACGTAAATTAGGTCTTTTGCCTCGGTCGTTCCTAGGTTTACGTGTAGTTTGTACTGGGACACTGTTGTCCTCGTAACAGTACTGTGGTGCATTGGATGCTTTTGGGCGTCGCGCCGCGTACTTTATTAGTGGTCCTTATCCTTCGGGTAGAATCATGTAGTGGACCAGCGTGCATCTGTACATTTGTACTTAGGCGAGGGCCAGGTCGGCCCAAGCACTATGCTGGACCGTTGGTGATCATTTATGCACGTTCTACCCCTCGTGTTGGCACTCGGCGTGTGTTAAATTGCCCCAAACTCACATGTCCTCAATTGAGGACAAAATCCTCCCAATAAGGACAGCACCTTCAGCAGCAGGTATTGGCGCGAAACCTTGGTCCCAACGGTCATCTGACCCTTTTCCCGCGAAAATGGACTCGGTACCCGGCGCGGCGCGGTACTGGGGTCGACAGGACCCGTCCGTACCTGTAAATTATGTGGTGGAGAAAAGTACCTATTTTGGTGGGAACGTTGCAATGCGTGCGTGTGTTCCCGCAAATTGCGGCTATGGGGTCGAGCCAGGTCCGAGGCTTGCCTGAACTATACAGGCGATCGTTTTGCCCCGGACCAAGACAGAATTATAGATCGACATCTAGAGCTTCCGCCCAAGCTGTTTTTGGGGGGCAATCGCTTTTGATTCTCTAAAAAATTCTTTGATGAACGGAATTTGTCTAGTTTGCAGAAAAACGGGAGGCGACGTAGATTGCATGACAAGCCGGTATACTGCTCTGTGATGCGCGCTTTTTTCTTGACATTAGCAACGGATACCGTGAGGGTGGGTATTGTTACGCTTTCGGGTTCAAGGGCGAGTTCTGGGTACAAGTATTTTGGGCGGTTGGAAGCGTTAAATATACCCAGTTTTTATGTCGTCAGATCGTCGTTGCGCCTGGCGACGACGGCGGTGGGCGCGAGCCATAGATTTCATTTGCCGCAAGGCTAGGTGCTGCCCGCGCGTCCCCATGCTTTCTTTTATAATTTTCGAGCCTTTCCGCGCATCTGGCCGGCTGGGAGCACGTCGAGAAGCCGTCTCCGGACATCATCCGCATCCGTTTCTTCATATAAATTACGACAACACATGTCGTAGGTTGTTATTCGATTACATTGTATGATTTCGATGTGTATTATGCCCAGCCCCTTCATTTTCATGCCGCTGTTGAATGGGGAGAGGCGAGTGTTAGCTGGCCACCGTTTTTTCCTTCCGTTCCGTCAATGCAAAGGTAATCGTTATCTGCATGGCCAACGCTGGCGTTAGAAGCAATGCCTTGCTTGCTATGGTAAGCGTACGTGTGGATAGTTTCTTGTTGCTGCCTTGTTGCTGAAAGTTTTTCCCAGGCTTTCTGGGATCTTGCCTATTTGGTTTCTGACATATAACCCTTTTTCTAGAGGGAGCTAGGTAGAGGAGTTGACCTTGTCATGTTGGCATTCTGCTGCTGTGATAGGCTCTTCGTCTTTGCGATACCTATAATGAGCCCTTTATATTGCATGCATGGCTCTACTTAGGGTGCTAAAGCACCATGGTGTCACCTAAGCGTCCTACGAAGACCTAGGACCTTACTCGGCCACTGAAAACCTGTCCTTACCCTAGTTTGGCATAGCTAGCTTTCCTAGTGCTCTGCCAAGCGCAGTTGCCCGTATCGGGTTCCTGGCCATATGCCATAGCTGTCCGTGGGGTGGCCAAGCATGGGCAGCCCCGGGGTGGCTGCCACATGTTAGGGAGGTGTCCTATGGGTTTGGTGACCGCTTGTGGTCCTTGGAAGCATGGTCTTTGTGTCTCATTCTCTCGTGCATTATAGTGGAGGGTTTTCCTTGGTTGCCGATGCAGGCCCCCCTGCACGTAACAATTCATAATTAAATAGGAAATGCGCACATATGGATGATGTTAAGCATTGGAACTCTCAAACACATCATAAATGATCATGGTTCAAAGCCCCATATTTAATTTTTTTTGTGTGTGAGAGTTATTAACAGCATTGCACTGTCCTCAATTGAGGACAAAACTGTTGGGTGTGAGCCAAAATGAATTAACACATATTAGCTTGGGTCATGGCAGTGTAGTTGTGTTTCCTTCCTCTATTCCTGGAGTAAACGGGTTTGTGTAAATGGCTTATGGCGTATTATAGTAGCACATACGTAAATCCATTGAGATCTGGATCGTCTCGTTCGTCTTTCGCTAGGGGTTTAACTAGAGGTGGCCTTACTAGTTTAGGCAGCGTTAGGCCGGGTAGAGGTAGAGGTGGCGGTAGAGTTTTAGGACGTAACAATGGACTCGGAGGAACTTTCGCATAGGTAGAGAGCGAGACGACGATCCCCTGCCACATACGCCTTTGCATCAACCCTTCCGCGTCCAGGGAAACGAAGACGTACGACACCTACTTGACAGGTAATGGGCGGGTCGCCTGCAAGCTGGGGGGGTAGTGCTGCCCGATTCGGGACACGCTCTGCCTAGACGTTAGACCTGCTCGAAGCGGAAAAATCCTTTTATAGATAGCTCCTTTTCCTCGTTTTGTTTTCCTGAGAATTGTCATTTACTGTCGTAGATAGAGTATCGCTTCTTACTGTCGTAGATAGAGGATGGTTTCGGTTTGGCTATAGTGAGACGATTAGCGTCTTGGTAGGTTCCACCTTTTCCTTCGTGCTGCTGTTCATTAGACGGCCACACCCGCAGAATTCACTGGGTCGCTGATTTTAGGACTACGAGCGCTGGACCATTGCCGCCCTCGTACTTTCGGTGATCCAGATAACCCAGCTAAGTCGCCTCCTACTCCTCGTTCTCCTATCGTGACTTCTCAAGACCAACCAGGTGCGTTACCATGAGCCAGCGGCGTTCTTTTACTGCTCCTTCCCATTCTTCCAGCGATAATAGCCTAGCTAAATATTACGTAGTGATTACGCCTCAATGGTCCGCCATCTTCCTTTCCTGGTCCGACGCTAGAAACATAGATAGTTCAGAACCGTGTATACAACGTAACTAGATACAAGAAATTTATGTCCTTTGAGGAAGCTCAGACCTACCTCTTGAATCATAGTGAATCAGATTTGGGTCTCCATTCTCGTCCTGCTCCTCATGCTCGTCCTTCGGTAGACAATCTTGTTTTTGTTACACCACCTCATTCACCTTCTCGTCCTACGGTGTTATCCTCTTCTAGTGCAGATACCCCTCTCACCTTAGTGTTTGGTTCCCTATCCATTACTGTGGTTAAAAAGGATTGATTTTATTTGTTTTCTTTGCTTAACATTACAGTAGAGGACAGCTCCGATGAGGATTACATCCCCATCTAGTGCTTAACGGTTGGGGGATGATGCAGACGATATTTGTTTAAACTTGTGTGTAATTATTTTTCTAATGAGATTAGCATAGTACTCCGTGGCATGCCTTTGCGCATGACACGCAAGTACTTACTTACTTACTTACTGGGGTGGCTGGGGCGGCAGGGGTCGCCTGCCAGGGCTTGTGGGCGACGTAGATGTCCGCCCCCTTCCAGTAGACCGGCTTCTGCCCCGCCGTCTGCCGGAGCTGGAGGTAGGTCGGCCATAGCTCCCGTCGCCGTTGTTGCTGCGTCAAGGCCCCCATTGATGCTGCCCCCAACGGAGTTATGTTCCAATTCAATTCAATTCAATTAATGGACGATGCCTTAAGAATTTAGCCACGCTCTGCCTATCAATGGGACTCCCATGGATGGATGATGCATTAAGAATTTAGCCCAGCTCTGCCTATGCAGAGAGTCACTCTCTGATGAGAAGCCACGCCCTAGCCTTTGTATCAAGGAGACAACCAGCGCAGGCCAGAAATCGGGAGAATCCGGACCATGGTAGCTTATAGCCATGATGATCTTCCACCCCATGCCCGGCCCCCCTTGAGCTCTGAGAGATCATGGTGGTGCAGGTGCCTTTGTGCACCTAGAGCAGGTGTAGTTTACATCAGGACTACCCTTGCAGGAAGTAGCCCAGAATGTATTAATTAAAAGCCATATGCCCCTTCTCAGGGATATGTGCTACATGTACTCCCAACGGAGTTATGTTTCTAATTAATTAATTAATTCACTCCCTCTCCGATCTTGCCATGGACTGCCATGCAGAACAATCTTGAAGAGGTGGCATGCAGAAGATTGTCCAGGCTCACA
The DNA here is from genome assembly GCA_009746045.1 of Mesostigma viride. NCBI lineage: Eukaryota > Viridiplantae > Streptophyta > Mesostigmatophyceae > Mesostigmatales > Mesostigmataceae > Mesostigma > Mesostigma viride. The sequence continues at coordinate 40,493 of RPFO01001057.1, read as the reverse complement.
CGCCAGCCCCTGTGGGCAAGCCCCCTACCCCCAAGCGGAAGGGACGCTTTGCTGAGTAGAGTAGCTAGGGCTTTCTAGACTAGATTAATTAATTAATTAATTAATTAATTATATATTAAACTCGTGCTCCCGTTGGGGAGTCACGGAGCACCGAAGTGCTTTTAATCCCTGTGTGTGCACTACAGGAGAAAGGGCAGAGACCCCCAGTCTCCTTCATGCCAAAGGCATGCCACAGCTACAATCGGGCGCGGCTAGCTAAAGGACAGGCTAACGATCCGGCAAACTGTGGGTGCAATAAGACCCATGTGAGCATATCATAGCAAGGAGCGTGGGCAAGTAATCTGAACATAGCCAGGGCGTAGCATGGCTGTACTAGGACTAGGCTAAGGCTATGGCTGGTTGTGTACCGTGCGTTGGCGGCACGTGACTAGGTGTGTTGGCACAGCTAGGCAACATTCTAGGCATGGCTGCCTTAGCGGCAGTGACGCCAATGGTTACAAGCTAGGGCTATTGCTATTCTAGCCCGCTGGGGGCGTCCACATCTTGTGGTTGATCATCAGGTCCCCGCCCCTCCATGCAGTACACCTTGGGCTTCTGGGGGTCCTGCTTATGGCGGAGGTATTCCGGCCACAGGTCGCGTCGCTGCTGTTGCTGAGCGGGGGTGAGGTCGTCATCCAGCGTCCAGGTGAGGTCGTGCAACCGCTTGCGACGAGAGAGGAACCGCTGCTTATCCTCAGGGGAGGGGAAGGTGAGTAGGACTGGTGGGGGGGCCGCCTTGTCCCGTGAGTGGGGAAGGCGGTGGCACCCACGCAGTTCTACCTCACGTACCGACCAGGCCCATGAGGGTAAGAAGCTGGTTCTTGAGCTCGTCAGCAAGAGAGGTTGACGTCTCACCTGGCTTCTGGGGGAAGCGACGTAGCACCACTCGGCACTCGCGGCGAGCGCGGTCGGTGACCTCCCGTTGCTGGGCCTGGCGGTGGTCCTCCAGCTCCTGGAGCTTTGTGGCGATGGCGTCGGTGGTGGAGACTAGATTAGCTTAGAGTTAGCGTAGTTCGGTTCCGCGGCTTCGCCCACCTCCATCCATCCAGCAAGGAATATGTGATACATGATCTCCCGAGCCACGAGCCACGAGGTAGCCATGGCTGACGGCGGAGCTCATAACTTTTACGTTTGAGCCCCAAATTCAGCTGTGAATATCACTATCGCTTCGTCTTTCTAAGACGCACATGCTGATATAATTTTCCGAATCTAAAACGCAAATGACGAGCAAACGTCCTCTGACGCAACGCAGTTTGGCGGATGCGCTCGCCCATGAAAATGCGGCAGCTGCGGCTGCAGCTTCGCCATCAGGTCCGGCAGGCAGCGGTGACACTAGTCGTGCACTGGTGGCCACCCAGCAACCTCCCGGGCTTAATGCCTCGCCATCGGCATCGCCTGACCCGAAACGCACCCGCCCAGCCGACTTAAAACAGGATGGTCCCGCCCCTCGGAACCGCGCTTTCGGCCCCACCCTTTCAAGGTCGATGATCACGACTGGACCAACATGTCTCCGGACGATGCTATGGACTGCATCTTCTTCGGGGACTACGCCTCGCTTTACGACCTGTGCATCCATCTCTACTCTGATCAGAATCTCTACGACCAAGGTCGCCTCCTCTGCAGCAACGGCAGCCGCTGGCAAGCCCACAGTGCCATGCTTGGCTGCCCCCGCCCCCAGCTCCAGCACGCCATCCTCAACTCCCTTCTCCAGCGCTCTGACGGCGAGATCTGGGCTCCATCCATCTCCGCCCCCACCCTCCGTTCCATCCTCACGGAAGCCTTTCAGCAGCACGTGACCCCCCTTGCTGCTGACGTCGCAGCAATGGGTGGCACGCTGGCTGCTGAACTTCCTCACATTTCCACCGCCACCTCCGCTGCCATTTCCGCCTCCACTGCCGACATCAAAGCCCAGCTCCTCGACCTCGACCACCGCCTTCAAGCCACCGCCGACGCCCTTGAGAGCTTGCATGACACCGCCGGCCTCACCGCCCAGGCGGTGAAGGACATCGCCGCCCAGCCGGCGCCTGCTGGCCCGGCCGGCGATGCTCCCTCCACCTGGGCGGACTTGCTTAAGCAGCACACCACCTCCACCACCTCCACCATCTCGGCACAACTCAAGCAACAAGCCCTCGACCTCCGCGAGGAAGCCGACATCGCCCGGCGCAGCCACAATGTCATCGTCAAGCACTTCGACCAGCCGGCAGGTGAGACCTCCACGAGCCTTCTTGCGGCATTTAAGCGCGCCATTCTTGCCCCCATGTTACTCACTGGTGAGCTGGACATGTCGGCTGTCCGCCTCCCCCGCGCGCGGGGGAAGGCTGGCCCGGCACCCGTGCTCCTCACCTTTAAGTACATGGCGGACAAGCTGGCGTTCCTTAAATGCCGCAAGAAGCTCTCGGAGACTCGCTTCACGCTGGACGACGACTTGACCCTGGCCCAGCAACAGCGGCGACGCGAGCTATGGCCGACCTACCTTCAGCTCCGGCAGAGCGCAAGGGGGAAGCCGGTATACTGGAGGGGGGCGGTCATCCACGTACGTTGACCACAAGCCCTGGCAGCCCCCTCCTGCCACCTCAGACTAGGAATATATATTAAAAATATAATTACTTACAGCAGAGTGAAATCACTCAAACCAAAGCAAACGCCCAGCTATAAACCTATATACAGAGCCATGTCAAAGCTCTATACTACGATAAGACCAATGGAAACGCCTAACGGGAGGAACCTAATAGCCCTGCTGCACCGCAAAATCAGCCCGCGTACGGCGGAGCATGATGTCAGCCATGGCCCGAGTCAGCGCCACCGACAAGCGCTGACGCCAATATGACGTCCAGGTCCGCGCCGACCATGGGGCCCGCTGGCCCTCCAGGTCCAGCCGGTCCTCCCGGACTAGGAATATATATACCAGTAGTGTAGGTTAGTAAGGCTTAGCCTAGCATGTGGCCCACGCGCATGTGCGCCCACAATGGCCCCCATGGATGATGCCTTCAACATTTAGCCATGCTTTGTCTATAATGGGACCCCCATGGATGTTGCATTAAGAATTTAGCCATGCTATGCCATGCAGAGAGATGCTCTCTGTCGAGAAGCCATGTCCTAGCCCTTGTATAGCCATGATGATCTTCCTCCCTCACAGGCATGCTCCCCCCTTACCCGGGCATAGCGTGATAGACCATGAGGGTGCAGGTGCCCTGGTGCACCTAGAGCAGGGGTAGCTTACATTCCCACCCTTGCATGAAGTAGCCTAGAATGTATTAAAAGCCATATGCCCGCTCTCAGGGCTATGTGCTACATCTACTCCCAACGGAGTGATGTTGATAATTAATTAATTAATGATCTCCCGACGGAGTTATGTTATAATTTAATCTATTTTTTTAATAGGCAACTTTGGCAGTACATGCACCTTGTGGGACATCATCCCGCTGTTGAAACCGGGCTGCGATCTTTTTGCCTAACTTAATTGTAAATATAAAGGGAGCGTTGCATGAGATTTTGGTTGTACTAGTTATGCCACCTAGTATGACTTTGTCTGTAAGGACTGGATCGACAGACTCCTTTCGTTGCTTGTATCGTAGGGATTGAAACATTTCCATGCATGATGACGCAGTCACGTGTCTATTAAAGACGCAGTCACGTGTCTATTAATTAATTAATTAATTAATGATGACCAGTGCAAGAGGCCAGACAGAGCACATGGTATATTGTGCCGTGCATCCAGTATATTGTACCCATCGCGCTGATGCGTGGTGCAGCTGCATGCATGAGCATGCATGATCGATCCAATGGTTCATATATTGAGGACGTGGCCCCCTGTTTATCACATGAATCAGGCATGAACCATCATGGCGGTGCAGGTGCACCTTGTGCACCCAGAGCAGGTGACAGTTGTACATCCTCCACCTGCAGGTTGTAGCCCTGATTGTATTACAAACCCATAGATGCCCCTTTCTCAGGGCTATGTGTTACATATGCTCCCAACGGAGCTATGATTTTAATTAATTAATTAATTATCACATGAAGGTGCATGTACCACATATTCTGTATTCAGGAGGATATACATCAATTAGACAACCCGTACCAACGCAAGACGATCAATACCGCTCTCTCAAGGCTCAGTGACCTCCAGATCCACGGAGGCATTTGTTTGATTAATGAATGAAGTAAGAAGTTATCAAAGCATGCTTGATAAAGCGTAGATTGGATAAATGCTCCAATATTGCACTCCGCGATGGTGTCGGAGACAGTGCCCTTGTCACAGAAAAGAAAACAAATTGCAGCCTGGTCCCTGTCAATGGCTGGTTTCAAGGCTCCATCCCCATGATCACGCAACCACACCGTTAAAGTCAACAAATCCATCCCACATCTACCGTCCATGATGAGCATCGATGACATCACCACCAGTGTCCTCGCTGCCAAGCCCTTTAACATCTAACTGACGACAGCACCCTGTCAACAAGGCAACCAAACCTCAGGTTGAAGAGGCCATCAAATCACCATCTGCTGTTTACGAGCACAATGGCCCCCCGTCCAACCTCCATACGGGCTCCTCCCCACCATGGCATGTGGGCCTCCCCGCCATTGGCATGCGGGGCTTTCCTTTGCCAGCTGCTCCCTGCCCCATGCCTCAAGAGATTTGCATGCTAGGATCATGGCGTGCGACAAAGGGTCACACCCGCAAAGCCTAGCGGCAGGCACTAGTCCATGTGGTCACTTTCCAAGCACCTCCCCCACAGCCTTCCTCGGGGCATGCCTCCCCCCCAATGCTCCTCCAGCAATGGCCTCCCCCCTCCATGTTTTCCCAGTAGGCCTCCAGTATGCCTCCAGCACCCCCAATGTCAAGGGCCGCGGACGCACCCTCCAGCCATGCCTGCCCCTTTCTCCATTGATGCAACAGCAGTTGATGCAAGAGCACTTCTCCAGCTGGTTCCTAGTGCCTCTCCCCCCCCTCCGTGACAATGCTCCGCCCCCTCCGTGAGCATGCCCGTTCCCCTCCCAAAGATGCCTCTCCCCCTACACGCTGCTCATCACCCCGCCCTTGACCATGCTCCTTTCAACTCCATCATAATAGACAAACATATCATCCCTCCACTCCGTGGCATAGCGCCGCCATTTCCCTTTGTGCTGGATAGGGGTTGCCAAGCAAAGCGCTACTGCAAATACTCCTCACCCTCCAGCGCTTTCCCCGCCTTCCGATGGCAACCACCAACCCCTCAGTGCTGGCTGGTCCTCCCTCCGCAACAAGGAACACCCCTCCCCATCGGGAGCTGAGGCCTGCTCCTCCCCATGCCCCTACCCATCAGTCGCACTTCTCGCCAAGGCATTTGCCATAAGGGGCTAGCCTTGCGCAGCCGTATGCCCTCCCTGGTGCTCTGCTCCTCCCCAAGCTCCTGCCCCTCACTTGTGCTCCTCTCTCCTCCCAATTCTCTGCCCCCTCGCGAGCGGGGGCTGTAGGGATACCTTAACCGGTGCTTCTCCCCAGGCCCCTCCCCCTCACTGCTGCTTCTCCCTCCTCCCCATGCTCCTGCCATTACTGCTGCTCCTCCCCGTGCGCCTGCGGGGGCACCTTGGGCATCTTGCCCGAGCTCCACTTGCGCAGCTTGGCGTTCACGTACCCGTCCTCCAGCCGCTCCTTGAACACGTACTCGTCCCGCCGCGCGACAGGTGGCACCTTCCCCTCGCAGTAGCAGTGGATGCACAGGTCAAAGTTGGCGTTCACGCAGTGGTACCGCGGCCCTATGATGCTGTACATGCACACGCTGCACTTGAGCCCGTGGTGACGGATGCGGTCCCCATCTTCAAGCTTCCGCAGCGGGACTAGCAGCGTGAACCCCTGGGGGCCATCGAAATAGGCCGAGAACTCCTTGAAGCTGACCTCGCCCCCCCCCCCCATGCCCACCCCATCCTTGCCCTCCCCCCCCGCGGTCACGTATGTCGGTTCCCGGGTCTGCAGCAAATGGGCCCCGCCGCCGCGCTTGCGGTACATGGCGTCCAGCAGCTCAAAGTAGCCCACGAGGTCGCGCCGGGGAAGCACCTGGTCGTGGATGCTCCCACGTCGCCACAGGAGCGCGTCAAAGACGACCCGCTTGCGCTCGTGCGTCGACCCGTGGAGCAACGGCGCGACCACCGCGATGAAGTGCGCAAAGTCCACCACGCCGCGCCCTTCCTTGTCCAGGACGGAGAGCAGCCGCTCGTTGATCGACTTCATCGCGCCCTGGAAGGTGACGTTCGTGGCATGATCCAGAAGTTTGCGCAGCACCTTCTCCAGCGCAGCCTTGCGCACCAGCTTGTCCGACCCGCCCCCGCCCGCGGGGCCGCCCCCGTACCCGGACCCCGGGGGTAACTGCGAGTCGTCGATAAGGTCATGCATGCGCTTGACCGGGCAAAGGTTGAAGTGGCAATGCCTTTGGAAGCTGCGGACATCGAGCGCCGCCGCCATGTCCTCTCGCGTGGTCGTCTTGACGCTGCTGCGGCTAAATTTGGTCCCTGCGAGGATGGACTTCCCCTCCACAGGCCCGAACCCATCCTCGTCTTCCTCCCCCTCGTGAGGGTCGACATTGGCCAAAGCGAATGAGAGACCGTCGTAGCGCTTGCTCAGCCGCCGCAGGTGCCGCAGCGCGTCGTACAGCTCCACGCGGTTGGTCAGCTTGAACGCCTTCTTGAACTCGGCGCGCGCCTCGTCCCCCCTGCCCGCACCCAGGAGCGAGACGGCCTTGTTGAGCTGCGCTTTCCAGTGGGTCGGGTCTTGGATGAGCACCTTGGAGTAGAGGTCGACCGCCGGGAGGAACTCCCCCGCGTCCCTCTGGAGGTTGCCCAGGTTGTACAGCGCCTCGATGTGGTTGGGTTCCATGTCAAGGGCCTTCAGGAACGCCTCGCGCGCCTTCTCTTCCTCGCCCAGGCCACGCAGGGTGGACGCCAGGTCGCACTGCGCGTCCGGGTAATGCTTGCACAGGTGCAGCGCGTGCTTGAGCGCCTCCTCGGCCGCGCGCAACTCCCCGAGGCCATACAGGGCCGACCCGAGCAGCTTGACGGCACGGTGGTGGGAAGGGTTGAGGATCGCCGCCTCGCGGTAATGCTCGCACGCGCCCATGAGCATGCCTTCCTTCTCGAGCGTGATGCCCAGGTTCACATGCACCTGTGGGAGCAAGGGGGAGTCACCCTGGGACCCGATCACTTTCATCGCCGTCTCGAACTCACGGCGCGCGTCGTCGTATTTCCCGAGCGCAAAGAGCGCGTTGCCCAGCCGGAAATGGGCCCGAGGGTCGTGAGGCTTGAGCTCGACCGCGCGGTCGTAGCACACGTAGGCGTCGATCACGAGGCCCAGGTGGGGCGGCGCGCCGGACAGCACGTGGCCCATCGCCATGTGGCCCTCGAACGACTCGTCCTCGTTCGCCGCGTCCGCGCGGTGGCGCAGGTCGTACAGCGCTTTCTTCGCCCAGGGCGCCTGGTCCACCGACGTGTCGCCGAGCTTCTTAATCGTGCCCTCCAGCTCCGACAGAAGAGCGCGCGTGCCCAGGAACTGGAATTCCTCGACGTGGGATCCCTTTTTGAATTTGGGTGACGCGAGGTTGACCGCCTCGTCGTCCTTGTCGGCGTCCAGGGATGGAGACAGTCCGCCGTCAAACGACAGACCTAGCGCGGCAAAATCTCTGTCGACATCCCCTGCTCCTTCGTCGTACGTGCGGCACAGCCCCATCAAACTCAGGCCCCTGTCATCGTCGATGAACTCCCCGTACCCACGGAACACTTCCTCGAGCACCGCTGCAATTTGCTCTTCGCTAAACCTCACGCTAGGGTTAACGGCCTGCACCATTGCCGCCATTTCCTCTCTATTGAGGCGACCATCCTTGTTCTTGTCGAATAGCTTAAAAATCTCCTCGACTTTCCGATACCGAACGCTATTCTGGTTGCTGCTGCTCATTCTCCTAGGATCTTCGGAAAACTTCCCCGTGATCAGCCCCGCTGGCCAATGTCATCCCTTAACCGAGGCATCGGTGGAGACTAAAGGCAGATGATCCTATTTTGCAGTCGTTACAAGCTCCCGCCCATAGCCAGGTGACGAGCTATCCTGCTTTCGTCGATGACCGCCTGAGCTTAGGGGTGATCCCATGTGCGTATTCATCTTTTAGGAGGGAAAATGCATGGGTGGACGCGTGTCGTCACCCGTCACATCTCTTTACCGCTTTAGAATTCTTCCGGGAATCAAGCGTGTTGAGAAGAGGGCACCTGGAATTTCGCATGGGCAGACCCTGCACTTTCTTCGGCCCTGTTACTGGTCGGGTTGTCAACCCAGGCATTATCTCATGGAACTACCAGGCAGCGCGGCGTCTGTTCATACTGTATGCGTATGCACGTATCAAAAAATTTTCACGTGCACGTTGGTCGTTGGACGCTGACAACTATACATACTTTAAAGTATACGGTCGGAGAAAAGATCTGAAAGCCTGCTGTGTCGTTGTTTCACACACAAGTGACACAACCCCAACAACAACAACAACAACAACAACAACATGCCATGTGTCAAACCTGCCACCCAGGCGTCAGTTCGTCAACCACTTTTGCCAGTCGTCTTCTATCTAATTGGTCACTGTTTAGTATTCTCCCTTTCTGTTTCCCTAACTAGGTATAAGGTAGAAATAGGCCTGTGCAAGGTACTGTTACTACAATACCCTAGCTCAAGCCTCAAGGCAAGAGGGCTGTAAGGTCTACAGTGGAGTCACTCCACTGGAGAGATGGACTAGGTGAGTGTCAACTGTCAAGCCTCGATAATGCTTGGATTTCGCGCATTCCGCACGCCTTGGTGAATGAATATTACGTCGCAGTCGGGTGCTGCCATAGCCATGTTGGCGACTCGGCGTTCCCCACTATAACCAAACGTCAATGTTCCATAGGTTAGATTTCACTCCCACGTCGGTCGCCAGTTCGTTAGCCTGAATTCTCTGTCCAAGTACATTCTAAACTGTGTGAAGGCCGCTCCTGACTTTAACGTGCATCTCTGTGATTGTGTCCATTTCCCCTGAAGTGCGAACGGTTTTCTTCACCGCAAAGGTCTCCCTCGTCTAAAGACATGATCAGGTTTGTGTGAATTGTGGAACATATAGCTGATATACGGCCCGCAGATGGCAACGTGCTTTAAATTCCCACATTCCTGTCCCTGTTTGTCGGTACGTAAATTTGCAATGATGGAATGGTTGGAACATGGCAGGGCAGGGTAAAGTGTGACACAACTCTACGCAGCTGCATCCCGCTGAACATTGTATTGAAAGCCAGCGTGGTCACTGCAGTGGAGGAGCCCAATTCGTTGGAGTAAACGCCAGTTATGAGATTGATCCAGCCAACCCTTCCTTCCATGCTAGCAACCCTCTCGCCGGAAATCTTGCTTTGGACATTTGATGTGTGAGATAATTGCCCCGAAACATTGCGGTTTACTGTCGAGGTAACTTTCTTAGTGGGAAGAAATTGGCCAAGCTGAAGCTCACCCCCGCTGTCCGAGACCCGCGCCAGCAGTTGTTCCTATTGAATTGTTACAATTGCATTGTTAATTGTTCCTTGCCGCTCCGAGGCGCTCCTACCTGCGCAGGAGGTGACGCTACCGCAGGCATGAAGCCGGCTGGACGCCGCCCAAGCTCCGGCGTGAACCCGGCCAGGCCCGTTCAAGTACAAGAAGCAGACCTGGGGAGGAATGCCGAGGAAGAGTATCTTTTGGCGCTGGGCGAGCTAACACTGGATGACGTTACCGGCGGTGGCAAGGGATTGCTGGCATCCGCACCCCCAGGTCTTCAACGCAACGGGAACGGCGCCAGCCCCGCCACGCAGCAGGCCGTGAAGCTGATGTTGGCCCAGCAGCAGCAGCAACAGTGGCAGCAGCAGCAGCAGCAGCAGCCAGGCGGCAACCGCCAGCAAGCTGCGTTGGGTCAGCCTGCCAGCTCATCACCTGTGTTTAACCAAGAGGAAGGAGGGGAAGAAGGCGAGGAAGATGCGGCCCCGGAGGGGGAAAGGTACGCTGCAGTTTGTCGTAGGGGTTGATTACGTTGGATGGGCAGAGGGGTTGAGTGCGTTGGATGGGCAGGTTCATTCTCCAAGCGTCGTAAGGGCCGTCATGCCTGGCATCTCCCTGGTGACTTGCCCGGTGTCGAGTGACCAGTGGAGCGGTTCTTGGTAGTGTTGGTTGGTTCATCTTGCAAGGGGTAGGAGTGGGTTCCAAAGGGTTTGGGGTTGGGTCGTTGTTTCCGCATGATGACATGCAGCCGTTCATCGAGCGCATCCATCCCCCGCATGCCTTGATAGAGGCTGCCTTGCAACGCACTACTACCAATGCTGCCCAAGCACACTGGAGGGCCATGCAACCACCCCAAAGGGCCATGTAATCAGTTTATGATTCAACCCAGTTGGCTTATCATTATCAACCCCCAACCGGTTGAATTGTCATCATACTTCCTCTGATCTCGTCTCCTAGTTTGCGTGTTTGTTGAGGGTGGCTTGCCGCAGCATGCTACATGGGCATTGAATGAGGCTGCCCTGAACCCGTCGAACCGTGTCTGCCTGTGTCCACACCAGGGGGAGCCACAAAAAACGTGTCCCCCCCCCCATGATGTGGACGCAGAGGCATGTTCGACCGGTTCAAGTAAGCAGAAAAGACAATAGAAAGGCACATCGGAATTTTGAAAAGTAATCAATTGCAGGGCAAAGTAATACTTCACGAACGATGAGTTATTCTTAACAGTACCACCCTTGGTTACCACATCATGCCTTTGGCGGCAATGCGCTGGGAGGATCAAAGTCAGTTAAGTAAAGATAAAGATACTAGGCTTCGCGATAGCGAGCCCTCAGGGGGTCGGTTCGGCCCGTCCTAGTACTAGTGTATAAGTAAAGATAAAGATACTAGTGTATATATAAAGATAAAGATACTAGTGTAGATATAAAGATAACGATACTAGTGTATAAGTGAAGATAAAGATACTAGTGCATAAGTAAAGATAAAGATACTAGTGTATAAGTAAAGATAAAGGTATTAGGAGGGGGAAAAGGAGCCGCAAGTAGGCCTGCCTGTTGTAAAGTACGGTGGCCTGCTTGTTGACGACGTACCACCGTAAGTGGAAGGGGTGGCCTGCCTGGTGTCTATTTGGGGGATAATTGTGGCATTCGCATCAGAAAAGGGTCAAGTGGACGGTGCCCAAATTTAACGCTTTCGGTCAACATGCCAGTTTCCTATACACCCAAACCACCACTGACCACACTCGGAAGCACCAGAAGATATTAAAATGATGGTATCTGAGAAAGGAACTGCCCACATACGCCCTCGTTTCCTCGTGCATTCTTCGCTTGCAGCGGCGGCGGGGGCGGGCGCAGCCGGAAAGCACGGCAGCGCCGAAAAGCGGCGGCGGCGCGGCAGGGGCCCATGAACGCCGACAGCAGCGCACACCCAGCATCACCTGGGCACTTGAGTAATGGAAATAGTAACAGCTGGACAAATGGCAACAGCAACAAACTAGACAATAACAGCAGCAGTAATTTCAGCAGTGACACAACCACCAATGGCACCATCAGTGCGAACGCGAACGGCAGGGGTTATCCTAATCTGGCTAGTAATAACCACAATCGCAGCAGCAACGGCGGCCCACCGGGGATGCACCCTGCCGGTGGGGTCAACGCCAGCAGCACCACCTACAGCGCGCCGTCCCGCAACGGGGGCCAAGTCAGCCCCATGAGCCTTGGGCTGGTGACCCGCGTGCACATGATCGCAGGGTACAAGTGCATGGACAAGAACGTGAACGTGCTCGAGGGCCTCATGCTGTTCCAGCAGGTGCTGTCGGAGCCACAGGTGAGAGCTCTTGCTGGCAGTCTAGAACATGCTGCTGGCTGCTAACCACATGACTGAACAAGTCTCGCGTGCAGACTCGTGTGTAGTACTCCTACACACAGATCTCGAATGATTTATCTAGTACCAAATCCGAAAGGCTTGCATCGCTCCCCGGAAAGGAGAACTTTTGCGGATGACTGTAGGTGTCAGTTGGCGATGCCTTAGGATCCGGAGACGTCCGTCCTATAGTCAGCGAAAGTTGGTGCGAGAGGTCCCCAGTTCGATTCCGGCCTGGATTCATTTGCAGATCGCGTTTTTCCGCGTTTTCCGCGGACCGGCACTGAACGCAAATGGTTTTCACCTTTGCGGCGTGCCTGATCAGAACATGATCATGTTCACTGTATGGGTGGTCACTGTATGGGTGTTGTCGGAGCCGCAGGTGAGAGTTCTTGCTGGCAGCTCGTGTGATCACTGTAGTTACCCGCACGGCCCCCTTCACTGTATGTGTGTATGACTATATCAGCAGGTGTTGTCGGAGCCGCAGGGGGATGTTTTCTCAACTCAAAGCATGCCACTGGTGGGTTCCTGTCTACCCTCCAACGGCAGGAGCAAGAGCTGATTGAGTGGGTCTTCCACCAGGAGCGGCTGGGCCAAGCGGGCGCGCTGATGGCGGCCACCTACTCGGCGCCCAAGAAGTGGATGAAGGGGAAAGGGCGCATCGTGTTGCAGTACGGTGAGCGGGCCAAGGGGATGTCAGGGTGTGACACATTGAAGGCAGGAGAAGGGGGGATGGGAGTATTGCTCCATCGCTTTGTGATACCTAATAAGGGGGGATGGGAATATTGCTCCATCGCTTTATGATACCTAATAAGGGGGGATGGGAGTATTGCTCCATCGCTTTGTGATACCTAATAAGGGGGGATGGGAATATTGCTCCATCGCTTTATGATACCTAATAAGGGGGGATGGGAGTATTGCTCCATCGCTTTATGATACCTAATAAGGGGGGATGGGAGTATTGCTCCATCGCTTTATGATACCTAATAAGGGGGGATGGGAGTATTGCTCCATCGCTTTATGATACCTAATAAGGGGGGATGGGAGTATTGCTCCATCGCTTTATGATACCTAATAAGGGGGGATGGGAGTATTGCTCCATCGCTTTGTGATACCTAATAAGGGGGGATGGGAATATTGCTCCATCGCTTTATGATACCTAATAAGGGGGGATGGGAGTATTGCTCCATCGCTTTGTGATACCTAATAAGGGGGATGGGAATATTGCTCCATCGCTTTATGATACCTAATAAGGGGGGATGGGAGTATTGCTCCATCGCTTTGTGATACCTAATAAGGGGGGATGGGAATATTGCTCCATCGCTTTGTGATACCTAATAAGGGGGGATGGGAATATTGCTCCATCGCTTTGTGATACCTAATAAGGGGGGATGGGAATATTGCTCCATCGCTTTATGATACCTAATAAGGGGGGATGGGAATATTGCTCCATCGCTTTATGATACCTAATAAGGGGGGATGGGAGTATTGCTTCATCGCTTTATGATACCTAATAAGGGGGGATGGGAGTGTTGCTCCATCGCTTTGTGATACCTAATAAGGGGGGATGGGAGTATTGCTCCATCGCTTTGTGATACCTAATAAGGGGGGATGGGAATATTGCTTCATCACTTTATGATAATATTATTAAGAATATTATTTACTAATATTCTCTGTGTGGGTGATGGCAGTAGGAGTCTTTTCTGGGCATAGCACCAATAATTTTTATATTTTGTGACTCTAGCTAGCTGCCCATATTTTGACCCTGCCATGGCTCACGGAGGCCTATTAACCACCCTGTGCTATCTAGGCTAACCTGCTATCTGGGAACAACCTGTGCAATATGGCCTCCCTTTTGCTTGCTCTTCTACCCACCCACTTTCCCCCCGTCCCCCCTCTTCCTGGTTTTCCTTCCCTTCCCCCAAATCCTTCCCCCCCCCCCCCCCCCCCTCTCCCCCCTTCCCGGCCATGTGGCTTCATTCATAACCCCAGGGAGCCTGTACGACTACATGGAGCACCGCATCGACCCGGAGACGCCGGTGGACCCGATGCCCCCCATCCTGCGCAACCTGGTCAACGTGGTGGGTACTTGAAATGAAGGGCGAGGGGGTGCGTCCATCTATAGATGGTAGGATTGCGCCCATCCTGCGCAACCTGGTCAACTCTGGGTAGAATATTTTCTTGGCCCGGTTCTGGTGGGTGTGGGTGCTGCCTGCCGACATAGCCATCCTCGCCTGGTGCGCCTTGATGTTGTGGTCAGGTCTGTCTTCATGGGTGGACACATGGCGCGTTTCTGGCCGTCTGGTTGTCAAAGCGGAAGCACCTTGCAGGCTGCCCATGGTCCGCAGAGGCACACAGGCCGATGCCTTAGATTTGATCGTGACCTCCCAACACGATAAGGCGGGGGAGCAAAGTCGCAGAGTCGTCTTGTCATAGCATTCGTTTTCCACGTGTCTATACTTCTCCTATCACCATAGCCTTTGACGTCACCTTTCCTAGCAGGAGTGCCAGCCATGCCGGCTGACCAAATTTACATGCCTGTTCCCATGTTCTCCGCTCCCAACTTTGCGCCCTTCTTTCCCACCTTGTTCTCCGACCCCATTCGTGCCCTTCTTTCCCTCTTGTTTTCCGACCCCATTCGCGCCCTTCTTTCCCCTCTTGTTCTCCGACCCCATTCGCGCCCTTCTTTCCCCTCTTGTTCTCCGACCCCATTCGCGCCCTTCTTTCCCCTCTTGTTCTCCGACCCCATTCGCGCCCTTCTTTCCCTCTTGTTCTCCGACCCCATTCACGCCCTTCTTTCCCCTCTTGTTCTCCGACCCCATTTGCGCCCTTCTTTCCCACCTTGTTTTCCGACCCCATTCGCGCCCTTCTTTCCCCTCTTGTTCTCCGACCCCATTCGCGCCCTTCTTTCCCTCTTGTTCTCCGACCCCATTCGCGCCCTTCTTTCCCTCTTGTTCTCCGACCCCATTCGCGCCCTTCTTTCCCTCTTGTTTTCCGACCCCATTCGCGCCCTTCTTTCCCTCTTGTTCTCCGACCCCATTCGCGCCCTTCTTTCCCCTCTTGTTTTCCGACCCCATTCGCGCCCTTCTTTCCCCTCTTGTTCTCCGACCCCATTCGCGCCCTTCTTTCCCTCTTGTTTTCCGACCCCATTCGCGCCCTTCTTCCCCTCTTGTTTTCCGACCCCATTCGCGCCCTTCTTTCCCTCTTGTTTTCCGACCCCATTCGCGCCCTTCTTTCCCTCTTGTTTTCCAACCCCATTTGCGCCCTTCTTTCCCCTCTTGTTCTCCGACCCCATTCGCGCCCTTCTTTCCCTCTTGTTCTCCGACCCCATTCGCGCCCTTCTTTCCCCTCTTGTTCTCCGACCCCATTCGCGCCCTTCTTTCCCTCTTGTTCTCCGACCCCATTCGCGCCCTTCTTTCCCTCTTGTTTTCCGACCCCATTCGCGCCCTTCTTTCCCTCTTGTTTTCCGACCCCATTCGCGCCCTTCTTTCCCTCTTGTTCTCCGACCCCATTCACGCCCTTCTTTCCCTCTTGTTTTCCGACCCCATTCACGCCCTTCTTTCCCTCTTGTTTTCCGACCCCATTCGCGCCCTTCTTTCCCTCTTGTTTTCCGACCCCATTCGCGCCCTTCTTTCCCTCTTGTTCTCCGACCCCATTCACGCCCTTCTTTCCCTCTTGTTTTCCGACCCCATTCGCGCCCTCCTTCCGCTTACTCTCTCTCTTCTGAGCGCCCCCCCTCTGCCAG
This sequence comes from Mesostigma viride, assembly GCA_009746045.1. Classification (NCBI taxonomy): domain Eukaryota; kingdom Viridiplantae; phylum Streptophyta; class Mesostigmatophyceae; order Mesostigmatales; family Mesostigmataceae; genus Mesostigma; species Mesostigma viride. The sequence continues at coordinate 24,855 of RPFO01001057.1, read as the reverse complement.
GGAGGTTCTCCCTCTTTTCTTCTGGGTGCCCTCTATCTGCCAGGTGCCCTCCCTCTTACATCCTTCTGGCTGCCGTGCCTCATGTCTGGCTTGTGCTGCGTGCCGTGCCCCAGCTGGTCCAAGCGGGCGTGTTCCAGGAGGGCGAGCGACCGGACACGGCCATCGTCAACGAGTGGGTGGCATCCCTGTGTTTATCATCGCCCCTTGCCCCTTATGCTTTGTGCTGGCATCCCGGATGCGGTCATGGCCTGCATCCCATGTATGTGTGGGGGGGGTGCTGGCATCCCGTGCCACTCATGCCATCATCAGCGTGTGGATGGGCATGCTCCGGGCATCCCTGTTTGGTGTGCTTGATGGCGTCACCCTTAGTGTGCTCAAATCTGGCATGCTGTCTCACTTACACTGATGTGGGCATCACGTTGAATGTGCTTGTTGCGGGCATGCGTGTTTACTTGGGCTGTTGCGGGCATCTCCGTTAGTTAATATCACAGAGGCAGATATATCCTTTTACATCCTTGTACCCAGCGACTGGCGATCGCTGCGTAAAGGGAGGTAGAAGAATACTTGTATAGTAGTATTTACCTCCGTAATAGTAACTCCCTTGGTGCTCATCGCTGGCATCCCCCTGTTGTGTGCTGGTGTGATTCGCTGCCCTTGTGCTTGCGCAGGCACCACGCATGCATGCCGGTGTCCCCCCTCTCTCTGGCTGGAACCCTACGGTCCCTACCTCCTTTACCAATTGTTTGCAACGTGTCTGTCGACTACGACACGATGCATCATTGATCATGACTGACAATCCTTATATTTTTTGCCACGACTGACAACCATTCCTTTCTTTGCCCTGACCATCCGGTGCAGGCATAAGAGCATTGAGAGGATATTTCAGGTGCACCCTGGAGGGCACAATAACGTTGTGCCGAGTTATGGCCCGTCTGTGATTAGAACAATGCTGCTCTATTGTCAGCTTTGTGTATGGCTGGATTTGAGATCAGTCAACCGCAGCCATGTGTGATTGGTGTCAGTTTTTCAGCTAAGTGTCATCCATTAATTTACCTCAGGGGCTGCTCCACCGACATTTCCACTCGATATTGCTCTGTAGTGTCTAAGAAAGTCGGTGTCTCCAAAAGGCTCTGATGAGGCACTTCCTTTGCACATGGATTTTCTCGCTCGATTGATGATTTTTTAGATGCCTTCTCAGTTTGTTTTTTCTTTAATGACTTTTCAAAATTGTGGCTGGTCTGGTTATAGTTGTTTATTTGCTTGGGTTCAACTTCCTTGAATGTCCACACTCCACCTAACCATGTTGGCACGTGTGTGTCCCCTCTGGTTGCCGTGGCTCGGTGGCGCTGTTCATCGCATCTCTCTGCTGGGCGGCAGCTACCATGAGGGCGACGCCATCCCACCCCACATTGTGAGTATGCTCGCTACGGTGCCCGCCCATGCCTGATCATGTCACCCATTCCGCTCGCTGTGGATTTCGAATTCTAGTACCACCCGTTGGTATTTGTTGTACCGCATGCTGTGATGTGACACCGCGTCATCGGTCATACCGGCCAGTGTTTCTGCTAAGGTGGGGGGCGTTCCGGACGGTTAGCAGAAACACTGTCATACCCTGGTGCGCATCATACTGGCTTGACATTATAATATATGGGCATTAGAATATATATAGTGTCTGATGCATCGGTCTTGTCACTTGTGCGTTGTGTGCATCCAACGTGACTCGTGGAGACACCTCAAGAGACACTTCATGGAGAGATAAGATTTGCATTCTTGAGGCAGCGTGTGACACTGTGGATACGTCAACTTGGTTTTGGCGACAATTCGGCGTATTTTTTGCAAAGGTACATACGACAGCATGTCTAATTGCCTGTGCATTCACACCCTATTAATTGCGGCAGCCTCCAGGACCGCTCACAGTGAACAACCACTCACTGATGCACATCCTAAACGTTATATACGTTGCGGCGGCCACCAGGACCACCAGGACTACCCGCGCCCCTTCTGCACCGTCAGCCTGCTGGCGGAGACCAGCATGCTTATGGGTCGCCGCATCAAGGTGCTGGGGCCGGGTGAGTCAATTGTGTGTGCGAGTAGCAAGGTAGGCCACTTTGCACGTGCTGGTGATGGTGCATGGTCTGCCACGTGTGCCGATCGGTAGCAAGGGTGGGTGATCACGCATGGCAGTGCTGGGACCCGCTCAGATTGCGAGTAGCGAGGCAAAGCTAGGACCAAGCAGGTAGCTTTAAGCGTGGCCGACTGGTGGTGGCATGGAAAGGCGACCGCCACGGGAAAGCAGCAGTGATAGTGCGCCATGACAGCGACGGTAGTCGAGCTGTTTGAAGACAATCTGTCATTGCTTTTCTTACTCATCCTTTTCTGTTTCCCAAGGCCCCCTCATGGGAGAACAACCTCAGCTAGCTCTGTTACCCCCTCATGGGAGAACAACCTCAGCTAGCTCTGTTACCCCCTCATGGGAGAACAACCTCAGCTAGCTCTGTTTCCCCCTCATGGGAGAACAACCTCAGCTAGCTCTGTTTCCCCCTCATGGGAGAACAACCTCAGCTAGCTCTGTTTCCCCCTCATGGGAGAACAACCTCAGCTAGCTCTGTTTCCCCCTCATGGGAGAACAACCTCAGCTAGCTCTGCTTCCCCCTCATGGGAGAACAACCTCAGCTAGCTCTGTTTCCCCCTCATGGGAGAACAACCTCAGCTAGCTCTGTTTCCCCCTCATGGGAGAACAACCTCAGCTAGCTCTGTTTCCCCCTCATGGGAGAACAACCTCAGCTAGCTCTGTTTCCCCCTCATGGGAGAACAACCTCAGCTAGCTCTGTTTCCCCCTCATGGGAGAACAACCTCAGCTAGCTCTGTTTCCCCCTCATGGGAGAACAACCTCAGCTAGCTCTGTTTCCCCCTCATGGGAGAACAACCTCAGCTAGCTCTGTTTCCCCCTCATGGGAGAACAACCTCAGCTAGCTCTGTTTCCCCCTCATGGGAGAACAACCTCAGCTAGCTCTGTTTCCCCCTCATGGGAGAACAACCTCAGCTAGCTCTGTTTCCCCCTCATGGGAGAACAACCTCAGCTAGCTCTGTTTCCCCCTCATGGGAGAACAACCTCAGCTAGCTCTGTTTCCCCCTCATGGGAGAACAACCTCAGCTAGCTCTGTTTCCCCCTCATGGGAGAACAACCTCAGCTAGCTCTGTTTCCCCCTCATGGGAGAACAACCTCAGCTAGCTCTGTTTCCCCCTCATGGGAGAACAACCTCAGCTAGCTCTGTTTCCCCCTCATGGGAGAACAACCTCAGCTAGCTCTGCTTCCCCCTCATGGGAGAACAACCTCAGCTAGCTCTGTTTCCCCCTCATGGGAGAACAACCTCAGCTAGCTCTGTTTCCCCCTCATGGGAGAACAACCTCAGCTAGCTCTGTTTCCCCCTCATGGGAGAACAACCTCAGCTAGCTCTGTTTCCCCCTCATGGGAGAACAACCTCAGCTAGCTCTGTTTCCCCCTCATGGGAGAACAACCTCAGCTAGCTCTGTTTCCCCCTCATGGGAGAACAACCTCAGCTAGCTCTGTTTCCCCCTCATGGGAGAACAACCTCAGCTAGCTCTGTTTCCCCCTCATGGGAGAACAACCTCAGCTAGCTCTGTTTCCCCCTCATGGGAGAACAACCTCAGCTAGCTCTGTTTCCCCCTCATGGGAGAACAACCTCAGCTAGCTCTGTTTCCCCCTCATGGGAGAACAACCTCAGCTAGCTCTGTTTCCCCCTCATGGGAGAACAACCTCAGCTAGCTCTGTTTCCCCCTCATGGGAGAACAACCTCAGCTAGCTCTGTTTCCCCCTCATGGGAGAACAACCTCAGCTAGCTCTGTTTCCCCCTCATGGGAGAACAACCTCAGCTAGCTCTGTTTCCCCCTCATGGGAGAACAACCTCAGCTAGCTCTGTTTCCCCCTCATGGGAGAACAACCTCAGCTAGCTCTGTTTCCCCCTCATGGGAGAACAACCTCAGCTAGCTCTGTTTCCCCCTCATGGGAGAACAACCTCAGCTAGCTCTGTTTCCCCCTCATGGGAGAACAACCTCAGCTAGCTCTGTTTCCCCCTCATGGGAGAACAACCTCAGCTAGCTCTGTTTCCCCCTCATGGGAGAACAACCTCAGCTAGCTCTGTTTCCCAACGACAGAGCGAGTTGTGCTTGTTCTCACATGAGGGGGGTTGTACGGGAAGGCCTCATGGTCTGCTGCTGAATAATTGTCAACCCACAGCCCGCCCTGAGGAGGGTGTTCACTCTATGCCGTGCGTGTCCGAACCCTGGATTTTTCATCTGTTCCTACCAACATTGAGAGGGGAAGCGTCTTTTGTCCAAAGATCTCCCGTTTGTTGGGCAGTGGCTGGCTCGCGATGGTCCTCTCCCCCAAGAACACCAGGGGGGGAGGGGGAGGGAGCGGGGGACAGGGGGGGGCTGACAGGACTGTTGGGAGGACAGGGACAGGGGGGGCAGGGAGCTATGGGGCAGACTGGGGTAGAAGTCAGATCAACACAATCTGCCCGTTCGCGAGGGCGTGGTCTCATTATTGTGTCGTTTTGGCGTCACTCATGATCGCCACAGGTCCTTTCTCCCCCTTTTGACAATCATTAGAAATCCCCTGATGACAATCAGTTACCGTAGTGGCTGAAATCACATTGCGAATAAATCTTTTCGAATGACCCCCCGAAATGTGCTAAAATAATACTTCAATTTACCCCGTAAAGTATGAAAACCGGGAGGCACTACACCTGTTTCTGGCTGCAGGCCGCGGCGCAGCTTGATGAAGTGGAGCACCGCGCTTGCCGCGCCGCGCCGCGTCGCGCCAGATCGAGAACGCGTTCAATTTTGAATTCTAGAACTAATGGCGGGTATAAAATCATAGCTACAGTGTCGCTTCCGATGGGTGTTGACTGTCCGCAGCAGTCCGCCACTGATTAGGGGCCCTATTAGCACTGATTAGGGGCCCTATTAGCACTGATTAGGGTCTTATGTCATACTGGTACTCACTTAATTGTCAGATAGGAACTGCGCTTGGTGGGTAATTAATGTACTTGATAGGTTAGAATCCAAGTCAGACACTGAACTAGGTGCCCTAATATAAACAAGATCCCAGGCTCGAAGTTTACCTAACCCGGGCTGAACTTTCCCCGCAAAGTGTCAAAACCATGCAGAAAAACCCTCGAAAAATTATTTATTCGCAATGTGATTTCAGCCACTACGGTAATAGAGGTATTGTCATCAGTTTTAGCATGTACATGTACGTGAGATTCATCAATGGCCATTGAAATTTCCGTCTATCCCCACTGCAGCAAAGCCTTAGTGTTCATATCCAACTGCAGCAAAGCTTCTGTGTTTATACCTGTGACCACGTTGTGTTTACAATGCAGTGTTACTACTAAGCAGCGTCACAGCCTGCCTTTTCCTTATTCTAAACCGTGCACCTTCCTGTCTCTCGCATGCTTAAACAGGGGCAGCTTGCGAAGCGGTAGGGTTCCTCTACTGATCCCGTCACCCATCATGCACGTTGGCACATGGGTGCGACACGCCAACGTTCCTGCAGGTAGCTTCGAGGCGCCTTTCTCCATCACGCTGCCTCGCCGCTCATGCCTGCGGCTGTGCGGCAACTCATCGGACATGGCGTACCACTGCATTCCCTCGGTGAAGACTCGACGGGTCTCCATCACACTGCGCAGGTGGGTAGCCTGGGTGGCTTGGCCAGGACTTCAAATCTGTCCTTAGCCTGGGTGGCCAGACTGTAAAATGTCAACCGCTTGCCTTTCTTGTGTGTCTTTGTTTAGCACACGCGATGAGTGCTTATACTAAATGGGTGGCTTGTACTAACAGGTTTCAATGCGTCGCTGGTTAGTTGGTTTATCACTAAAAACCCATGTGTTGTATTGTTCCATGCACTTGCGTGTATTGTCGCTGTGTCCATACCAACCATAGTGTGAGCGTCGCCATCCTCACGACATAAATTTTTTATGCACTCCAGTGTAATCGCATAAATGTCAAGGAGACAACCAGCGCAGGCCAGAAATCGGGAGAATCCTCGGGAAATCATCAATGTATATGTTTCTGAAATACAGGCATCATCAATGCTTTCATTTTTTTCCCCTTTCGTTGGAACGGTGCACCTTAATTGCGGAGAATCCTTCACCATGAGGCACCCATGAAACTGTTCTCTTGCGGGAACCTTTTTGCTCATAATCCTGCTGCCCCCAGGATGCCGGACTTTGCGCGCATTGCGGTGGAGGAGCGTATCCGGAGGACAGGCAGATGACCAGATGGACCGCGGGTGGTGAGCGGTCAGGTGCACCTGGGTCAAGCGTACCCACAGCAATTAAAAAATTAAAATTAAATTAAATTATAACATGCCTCCGTGGGGAGATCATGTAGCACATATTCCATGATGGATGGGGTGGAGGAAGCCGCGTGATCGAACTATCCTAACTCTAAGCTATCTAGAAAATCCTAACTGCACTACTCATCAAAACGTAACCCACAGCAATGGATGCAAGTAATTCACCGAAATCCCATGTGGGCCTGCTCCCCCGGCTAGTGAAAGATCAGCCTGGGCCGGGCAGAGCCTCTGCCCCCTCCGCTGGATCCCAACTAATTAATCAATAATTAAAAGCACGCATATTGCGTCGCGTGGGTACCAATAAAGGAACCTTCAAACCCTATACACAACGATAAGCTCGTTGTCTCTTTGATAAGGAGGGAGGGTGCCCTAGGTAGCTTCTCTCACAGCCTCAAGTGGGCAGGCCACAGAGGACTCCCGCTAGATCCCAAAAGTTTACCTAAGTTGGTCCTGTGTATTGTAATGAGCCGCACCAGTGACTTCGAATGTATGCAGGGAATCTTCGATCTAGTTAGTTGAAACTCATAGCGCGCCGAGCCCCGTTTGGTACCCGCGGATTCATGCATGAAGAAGCCTATACTAACAATTCATGCGCATGATATTCTAGATATAATTGCCTAGCCTAGTCTAGGGGCCAGTGCCCAGATCGATGAATGGCACATGAATCAATTGCAGCCATTAATATAAGTCCATCCACTTCTACGCGAGCATGGCAAGTGCTCTATGCCGCGAGCTAGCCACGAGATAGCATGGCTGACGACCGGCCGGGCCCCCTGATGTTAGACGCCGCAAGGCCCGCACCTTCAAAGAACAGCTAGTAGAGGACATGGGGGGCCTAGGCCTCTCCGTGATTTGGAAGAAAATGATGGACAAGGCCAAGTGGGCCCAGGTCATAGAGGACAACGAGCCCCCCCCTGTGGGGAAGCGCCCGCGTGTGCAAACCCACGGGAGGCACGCCAGACAGCTCCCCTAGGGCCACGTGATGCTGTATAGATAGATGTTGTAGTTAGTTGCTGTTAGATAGATGTCGTAGGTAGCTGCTGTAGATAGCCTACACCGGTAGGACTGTTTGCACCCACCGGCCCATCCATCCATCGGGGTTAATGCTCCGTGACTCCCCATGCAATTAACGGGAGCACGAGTCTAATTAATCAATTAATTAATGGCTGACGGCGGCCGGCGCCCATAACTTAAACGTTCATGGGCTCCACCCTTGATCTACGTTGATGACACGACGCTCGTGGAGACCCCGGAGTACGTCCGCCCAACTCTGGCTAGATAGCTTGTCTCTGCAAGCGCGGGCGGTGGGGCTAGTATGGTCAGCAAGAAAACGGAGGTCATGGCCATCGATCGGCTTCCCCGCTGGGACCACCCCACCCACCCTCCTCCTGCTGGACGGCAGTCCCGTCCCCCCGATGACCCGCTTCAAGCTCCTTGGCAGCTGGCTCCCCTCCACTGCCAACGACATCAACACCCGACTTGGCCAGGCCTGGCCGGGCGGCCCTCCGCCACCTCGATCGACATCTCGTGCACATGTCGCTACCTGAGTGGGCGGCGCAAGCACATTCTGTTCGATCAAGGCCCTTGTCCTCAGCATCCTCCTTTACGGCTGTGAAGCGTGGACCCTGCCGGAGCTGGAGGGGGGGCCCACAATCAATCTACAATACCCATGCCAAATTTTATTACTTGAGGAGACGCCATTTCAACAAATACATGACAATTGATGCTCATTGTGAATGCGTTTCCACATGAAATCATTACCATTTCATGCAATTTGGTCACTGGTGCGCTTTCCGCGTGCACTTTTCATTACTAGATTGCTTAAATTTATTAAAATTTATTAAAATTTATTAACATTTATTAAAATTTATTCAAGTCGGGGTAAAATTGGCTGTTTTTGTCAAAGTGTCATGCACTCGGAGGGTAAGCAAGTGAGACAAGTTGTAGATTAAATTTACAATTGCACAACCCTCTCCACGACCCCGCTAGTTCTATTTATAGAACGAATTATAATTATTGCCAAAATTGTGCACAAGCCTGTGCACAACCCAACCAGTAATTCCCACTTGAACTTTGAATATTCAAGTGAATGCTCTGGAGACAGATGTACAGATCGATCTTTACAAATGTACACGAGTTCAGATCAAGCTATCTAACTACCTACTAACAGGCGTTTCTTTACAGGTGCCCGTCCGCTGGGCTTCTTTACACCCCCCTCCCGCACATCTGCGCCAGCCTTCCCTTGAGGTTTTCGTTTGCCCTGCCCTGCGGCTTGGTCTCCCCCCTTCTCTTGGAGTCGTGGGGAAGATCTGGTCGCTGGGGAAGATCTGGTCGCCAGGTACCCCTTGTCCATCCACCACTCCAAATACGTTCCCTCAGGTGGCTTGAAACAGTTCCGCATCTCGTCTTGTTGTACCTTGAAAATTATGTTGGGCATCGTCCCCTGCTCCCCATTAATCCAGATTCCCTTTTCGTCACACCCTTCTGCCCAAAATTTAACGTACCACACGCCCGTTTTATCCACCTTTCGAACGACTCCATGCACCAGGAACGTGTCGACGTGGAAATCAGGCATGTGTGCCAGCTTCATTGGGTCTGCATTGAGTTTAGCCACCGAATCAGCAGCCCACGTGGGCTTCCACAACGTATCAAGGCGCTGGGATTGGTTCTTCCGATACTGGCAAAATTCACCGCCGTGCTTGCACAATACCGAAACCGGACATCCAACAGGCGAGCGGGGCACGACCCGTTTCCCCCCCCCCCACCTTCCAGATTCTCCATCCACGTCTGCCAACTTGGTGGTGGCACTTTCTTGTCTAGTGGCTTGGGCTGGGTTGCGGTAACTGTGACACGTCTTTGTGGCGCTTCCTCCTCAGGTTCCGATTCTTCCGATTCTTCCGAATCTTCCTCAAACCCTTTGGGTGGGCCGCCATGCGCGTCATCCTTTGGCGGCTCCTCTTCAGACTCGTCACCTGTGTGTGGGACAAGCAATGACGAGCGGCGCAATTAGTTATCATTACAATCGCAAATCAAACTTGGGAATATGCAAACATCATAATTTAACCGACCATATTCACTCAGATTAACTTACCCTTTGACAGATGACTAGCCGTTGCTCTTGATCGAACGTGCCCGCCAGGCGAAAGGAGCTTTTTGCAGTAGTCGACGGCACGCCCCAACATCCCCCCCCCGACGCCCCCGAATTCCCCTCGAGCCTCCCTCCCCTCCCCCCCCTCCTTCCCCCCTTCCCCCGATGCGCCGGTCGACCCGCCCCCCTCTCCGCCCTTCGACCCGCCCCCCTCTCCGCCCTTTGACCCGCCCCCCTCTCCACCCTTCTCTCCCCCCCCTCTCCGCCCTTGGACCCGCCCCCCTCTCCGCCCTTTGACCCGCCCCCCTCTCCACCCTTTGACCCGCCCCCCTCTCCGCCCTTCGACCCGCCCCCCTCTCCGCCCTTCGACCCCCTCCCCTCTCCGCCCTTCTCTCCGCCCCCCTCTCCATCCTTCGACCCCCTCCCCTCTCCGCCCTTCGACCCGCCCCCCTCTCCGTCCTTCGACCCCCCCCCTCTCCGCCCTTCGACCCCCCCCCTCTCCGCCCTTCGACCCGCCCCCCTCTCCGTCCTTCGACCCCCCCCCTCTCCGCCCTTCGACCCGCCCCCCTCTCCGCCCTTCGAACCCCCCCCTCTCCGTCCTTCGACCCGCCCCCCTTATCACCACCCTCATTCCCGTCCCCCTCATCATCGCCGGCACCATCATCACCAACCTCCTCCCCATCATCACCCCCATGTGACCCGACATCCTCATCATCCCCCATTGAGACGTCTTCGGCCGCGGGGGTCTCCGAGGCGGCGCGCTTCCGGCGTTTCTTTTTGGTGCCAGCGCCTGCCGTCTCCAGCGGACGCTTCTGGGCTGCACCCGCAATTTCCTTGCCCGAACGGCCGTTGGGATTGGAAATATCCTCCCCCTGTGGCCGCTTCCCAAGTACCTTCAGAAGGACCTTAAACCCATCCACCTGCTCCTTTGACCCAATGAAGATCACGGGTGGGTTGAAGAATCCCGTAAAATCGCCTAGGTACGACGACCAGTCGTCCTTCACACCATTGAAATCTCCACAATCCTTCGCCGCCTTCCAGTCCCTTTTCTCCACCCACGAACCCGTTCGACCCTTCAACAATTCCTCATCATTCCACAGCTTGGCGTGATGTTCCAAATTCAGCAGCATATCCCATTCTTGATATCTGGCTGGTTCACCCCCCCTTCCTCTTCGCAACAAATTCGAACCCCTCCATTGCATTAAGTACCACTTGAGCCAACCGTGTCGGCCCATCGCTTTTCTCCCACGCGAAAGTCTTCATCATGAACTCACAGGTCTCGTCCCCGTCAGACGTGTAAACTTTCTTAGAAATCCACGGGCCCTGCTGCTCGATTTCGGATGCCAGCTCCTCCGACCCAAACTTCCGCGGGGGTTCCCGCTTCTCCCCCACCTTTTTTTGGCGACCCGACTGGACGTCCTCTGCCTCGGCATGTTCGGCTTGGCCTTCCTCCGGCACAGCCCCCGTCACCACCACAGCCCCCGCCACAGGCTGTACGGGTTGGGGCACCACAGCCTGTTCGGTTGGGGGTTCGGGCGCAATCAGGACCCACCATTTCGTTTCCTCCTTGTGGGTCGTCCAAAAATCCGTCCTCTCCAGCAGTGCAAGTGGGAAGGTGGAATCGTCCCTCCCCGTTGGCCTGATAACCGCCCTTAGTCTCTTGGCAGCTACAGCGACCGTATCGGCCACCCTCTGAAGGGCGCTGTCGGCTTCCGAAGGCTGCATCGGCAACCAGCCGAGGTCGCGTGGTTCGGGGTATTTCCCCAAATCGCGGTTGTAGATCATGAAAAGCTGGACCATCACCTCGCAGAAGATCTTGGCCATGTATGTCAGGTCATACAAGCACTGAGGAGGAACGTGTTTGGCCTTCACGGTTGCCATGATAGACGGCCAGAATCGAAAGCGGGCTAGACTCCTCCACCCTTCCTGTTTGATCCCCCCCCCTTCCTCATCACCCTTCCCTCCCCGTCCAGCTTGTCCGCTGCCACGATGTCCAGAAACTCTGCAAGCTCCTTGGCCAGCTTGTCCTCAATCGGCATTCCACATCTACTGTCGTCGTTCGGAGCGACCGTTTCATCCTTCACAGCCGAGATGAAGTCGTAGACTTGGGTTTTCTCCGATTCGGACAAACCACCCTCGTTCAATCGCCCTCCAACCCGCTCCTCACCACACTAGGAACTCGGCTTTGAGAATGGGTGAGAAATGGTGAGAAAAAGGGTGAGAAAGGTGAGAAAAAGGGTGAGAAATGGGTGAGAATGGGTGAGAAAGGTGAGAAAAAAGGGTGAGAATGGGGTGAGAATGGGTGAGAAAACACGTTTCTCACCCGGGTGAGATTGCCCCAAAAAGGTGAAAAAAGGGGAAAAACGTGAGAAAAATCTCAAAAAACAGGACGTGAGATAAGTGAGAAAAACGGGAGGTGTGAAACGTGAGAAAAGTGAGAAAATCAGGACGTGAGAAAAGTGAGAAAAGTGAGAAAAACAGGACGTGAGAAAAGTGAGAAAAGTGAGAAAACACAGCGCTGAAAAACACACCCATAATGCAATATGCTGGCAGCAGACACATGCATGCAGTGCCAGTAACAACCGCTGTTCAAAACAGCACGAACAATATGATTTTTTCATTAAATGTTTGAATAATTTTAATGTTTACAGCTGCAAGAACCCGTTGATTCAACTATTCAACACTGTTATGGCGTTATGTACATCTTCGGCATTCAAATATGCCTTTTCAACACAGTCTGTTATGGCGTTATGACATCTTCGGCATTCAATGCCTGTTCAACACAGTCTGTTATGGCGTTATGACATCTTTCGCATTCAATGCCTATCATCAAATACTATATGGTAGCTAGCTAACAAAGCGGGCCGGTCGACAGGGCGTCACATGCTGACTTGAAAGTGGAACCGCTTGCATTTTACTCTCGTGGTCCCTGCAAGAAATAAAGCAAACCGACACAATATACGCAAGAGGAAAAGAAATCAGATCCTTGACATAGATGTAAGCGTTCTACAAGGATCTTGAGCTCAGCAAATGTGTATGGCAAATCATAATTCCATCAACATACAATTCTACACATCCATGCATGCAAGAGGCCGGGGGAAAAAAAACAGGCCCTTGCAGATAAACATCTATACCTTCAAATGCCAAAATAATGACACCTATAATTCCCCCTAAAATGAAAGCAGTGCAAGAGACAAAAAAGACATCAGATCCTTGACATAGACATCACCATTCTACAAGGAAGAGCTCACCAGCACCTAACGGTCCATGCAGCAAATGTGTAGAACCCAACACTCACTCTTATGGCAAAGCAGCCCCATGTGGCAAGGCAGCACCATACACATGAATCACACCATGCGCCAGATGTCACACGAGCAAGGCACAACGTTGTCGTCGGATCAGAAAGCAACAAACGTGAAAACGCTAGCGGCCCAAATCTGAGATTCCGCGGAACACAGAAAATAAGAAAGCTCAGAAGCTACCAGCAAGGGATCGAACATATGACCTTTGGCATGATTTCGCGGCTGTGTGAGTCTCCTGATCCGAAGGCATCTCACTTAATTAACGTTTCGAAACAGCCAAACTGCGGAAAATCTCTTACCGGAGAGAGTTGCCAATATCAAGGAGACAACCAGCGCAGGCCAGAAATCGGGAGAATCCGGACCATGGTAGCTCGAGCCTGCCGTTATCTTGTCCGCGTTTTCGAGTCGTGCAGGATTATGAATATGAATGGAGATGGAAATGTGTAGCCTTGTGCATTGAAATTACGGCTGGCTGACGTGAAGAGCGACTACATGACCTACACGGTGGGGCCGGAAACGGCTTGCTTGATTGTGTTTCATCGTGGGCAACGAGTCCAACAACTACTTTCTCTGGGCGGCAAACTGCGGCAAATTGAACGCAAACCTCATCATGAAATCTTGACCGTCGAAATGTAACAATCCGACGACTTATGCAGTATGCCGCGTAATTTTCTGTTGCGGGAGAGCCGTTGGGCCGGTTCCCGACGCGGGCGACCAGTGGTTTGCGTTAAGTTAACTTAGCTGAAGTTCCCCAAGCCGCATGATGGCTCTCATCGACGGCCTCAGTCTATTGACGCGTCGGCCCGATTTTGGCGGCACCCAATTTGACCCCAACGGCACCTACCGACAAAGGGCATACGTACGTTTCACGCGCACCACGACCTTCGAGCTCTGCTATGGCGGTGGTGCCGTGGGGCCCGCATCAGACTGCGGGCCCTTATCTGCTTTGGCGGTGCTGCCGTTGGGCCCGCATCAGAATTCAGGCCCTTTATGCATGCGGGCCATTAATGCATGTTACTTTTTTAGTCTTCTGCATACAAATATGAAGCAATGAGGTCGTGTCCTCTGGATTTTTGCACTGCAAATGGCATTTGCACCGTGTGCAGTTCCTGGACGTTTGGAAACATGCATGATGGCATGTGGCTAATGTAATGACTGACTAGCTAGACCGTTTCAGTGGTTTTTCATTTGCGGGTATTTCCTCGTAAATGGTGGGAAAGCGATCGCAGCAATGGTTCTCACCACTAGACACTCCCGGCCAGTGAAGCTCGAAAAACACGCCCTGATCAAGCAAGCTGTTTCCGGCCCCACTGTATAGGTCATCTTACAGTCGCTCTTTGCGTAAGCCAGCCATAATTTCAATGAACAAGGCTACACATTTGCATACTCTTTGCTTGGTTATCGGTGTGCCTTTGTTTGGATGCAGGGGGGATCGCTGTGCTGACACAACGCGGCAAGGGATTTGCTGGTAGAAGATGCCCTTCCCAAGGCTGATTACAGCGACCCTGCGAATGGCGACGAGGCCTACTGGTGAGCCTTGTTTTTTGCAAATGCTACTTACGCCGTCTGCTTTGGTTTTTTAATTCAGTCCTATTGAAAGGCGCCTTGGGATTAGCCATGCAATCATGTTTTACTGTCACAAAGCCAGCCCTAGTAATTAATATCTAGTTTGTTTGGTTTTACCCATCCGGGTGCCATGATCTTGCCGCCAGTAAAAGCGTCCTGTGTTGTATCTGTTCTATTTTTTTTAATAACCAATACTTGCAATAATAATACTCTTTGCTGGGTTATCGGTGTGCGTTTGTTTGAATGCAGGCGAGATCGCTGTGCTGACACAACGTTCAACGTGCTTGCATGGGCATCATTAAACCTGACGCCGCTTGTGCCGCAAGGCATTGTAGCGGCGTGTGGGGGCGTGAAGCGCTACGCGGATTCTTTCCACAAAGTCAGGATACACAGGTTCAACTACCGCACGGAGGCTGCGGACCAATCCCAGGGAAAGCGGCACAAGAATGCGGGAGTTGCGGTGCATGGCCCGGGCGGTGTAGACTTTGGTTTCATTACACACATTCTGAAGGCCAGGTTAGAGTACCCACGAGGGGGCTGGGAATGGCAGCTGTTGTTGAAGGTGGAGCTTTTTGATCGCCTTCATGTCGCTCACCTGCCCCACGAGAGGTTGGTGGTCATCAGCAGCGCACAGGCCCCCAGGTCGTCGTGCCTTGTGTTGCCAGGTGCAGTGAGCTCAGTTGGGTATGTCGTCGATGAATGCTATGCTCCCGAAATGGTGGTAATCCCTGCCAAACTGCCATGGAGCATGGCACATCAGGCGCAATCTGCCCTCAGTAACCATGTGTATCACAGCGTGGCAGCAGATTTCCCCACCATGCCGCAGTTTGAAGTGATTGAGGAGGGTGAGCCGATGCCACCGCCACCGCCTAGTGGCAAGAAGAAAGGCAAGAAGAAGGGGTCCAAGAAGAAGAAGGTGGCAGCGGCAGACCTAGGTGATGGCGACGTGGTGCGCCGCGCTGGCAAGGCACCTGCTCGAGGGCGCAGCCGCAAGCGTGGTGCTCCCACAGATGCTGGACCTAGCCAGCCCACCGTTGTAATTGAGGAGGTCCCTATGGCAAAGAGGGCCAGTGGAAGGCAGCGTAAAGCTGTGAACTATTGCGACACTAGTGGGGATGACACTATGTCATCAGAAGATGATGTTGATGCAAGCAACCCCTCGGACAGCAGTTCTGAAGAAGATGACTATTGATTTAATTTGGGCATGACAGCATTGTTTATGGAATGATGTGCTGTTTTATATTGTATGACAACCCTATATTAATTGCACCTTTGTGCACCCTATAATGCATATCAAAGTGGTGTTGAGTTTTTTTTCACGTTAAGGACTTAATGAAATAAAGCTCATGATTTTTCTCGTGTTACACTCTTGGTGAGAAATTTCTCACCACGTTGACTTGTGATTTTTCTCGTGTTAGTGATTTTTCTCGTGTTGGTGAGAAACTTCTCAATTTTCTCAATTTTCTCAAATTTTCTCACTTTTTCTCACCCATTCTCACCTTTTTTCTCACTTTAGGGTTTTTTCTCACCCCAATCTCACCAAAACCCCCTTTTTCTCACCAAAATCTCACCCTGGTGAGATTTTTTGCCTAGCGTTTGCGGAAAAAAATTGAGATTTTTCTCAATTTTCTCAAAAAATTCTCACAAAAGGTGAGAAAATTGAGGGTTTTGAGAAAATTCTCAGAATCTGAGTTCCTAGTGCACCCTCCTCCCCCTCCCCGTCCTTCCTTGCCTTCTCAGTGCTGCTTGAAACCCCATGAATCAAATTCCATATTTCTTTCTGGTCCTGAAGGGGCACCTCCGGCTTATCCCAGGATTCCTCCATGTGCGTCTTGAAATAGTTGTGCACTTCCAGCAGCGCCGTCCCCCTCGACTTTTTGGAAACGGCCTCGTCTTCTGCATTCAGCCCCCCTCCGATCAGGGCAACCCTCCGATGCGCCTCTCTCCCCTGCATGCATGAAATGTGAATCACAGTGTTTGAGACAAAAAACGGTCATACAACACACGACCTGACATTTTGTCCTTACACTTTGGAAGATCGGCCGTTCCCGAACAAAAATCACACCCTAATTTCCAGGTTCCAACGGCCGTTGGCGCAAGAAAAATCACACCCTAATTTCCAGGTTCCAACGGCCGTTGGCGCAAGAAAAATCACACCCTAATTTCCAGGTTCCAACGGCCGTTGGCGCAAGAAAAATCACACACTAATTTCCAGGTTCCAATGGCCGTTGGCGCAAGAAAAATCACACCCTACTTTCCAGGTTCCAACGGCCGTTGGCGCAAGAAAAATCACACCCTAATTTCCAGGCTCCAACGGCCGTTGGCGCAAGAAAAATGTCGACCGAATTTCCAGGTTCCAACGGCCGTTGGCGCAAGAAAAATATCAACCAAATTTCCAGGTTCCAACGGCCGTTGGCGCAAGAAAAATCACACCCTAATTTCCAGGTTCCAACGGCCGTTGGCGCAAG
This sequence comes from Mesostigma viride, assembly GCA_009746045.1. Lineage (NCBI taxonomy): Eukaryota > Viridiplantae > Streptophyta > Mesostigmatophyceae > Mesostigmatales > Mesostigmataceae > Mesostigma > Mesostigma viride. The sequence goes on along the minus strand of RPFO01001057.1, from coordinate 8,049 downwards.
AAAAATCACACACTAATTTCCAGGTTCCAACGGCCGTTTGCGAAAGAAAAATCACACCCTAATTTCCAGTTTCCAACGGCCGTTGGCGAACAAAAATAACATATAGTGCCTAAAACGTTCCCACACCCGATCCGTTATATTTACCTTTTGCGTCCGCATGTCCTTCATGGGCGGGATCAGTGCTTCCCCCTCCACCTCCCAGCCCTTGAGCACGTCCAGATTGGTGTACTTGAACTTGTCCGCGTCCCTCACCAACCCCCTCCACAAATCAAACGCCTCGTCGGTTGTCTCCACGAACTTGCCCTTTTGTGTACCCGCAATCTCGCCAGCTATCGCGGTACTCACTTGCTCGTCAGAGCCCTCGAAAATCACGGACTTCAACATCTGCGTGTAGTGGTTGCCGTCCAGCACGGCAAACTGCACAAACACGCAAGGCGTCTGGTCTGGAAATTTACCCTTAAGGCCGGCATGGTCCGAGATGTTCAAGCTCCCCAGCGCGGATTTCGTCAGGTCAACTACTGCCTGACGCTCAGATTCATTTGACCACTCGGACGGATCCAACTCCATGGTGATCAACTCGTCTGAGCAAGCGGCCGCCATGTCCTTCAGGGAGTCCGTCCGGAGAATGGACATGGCTTCCTCGGCCGTTGGCGAACGATAGTATCCGAACCTCTGCACGGCACGGTCACTGTCGTCCCCCGTCAGTATTTTAATGTGGTAAGGAACCATTTCACTCCTCTGCACCCATAAATTGTAGAGACCTGGATCACGGTCTGCCAGCACCTGCCACGCAAACCGGAAGATCGGCACGGCACATTTTGCTTTTGTCAGACTTGTGCCGGCCCCCACGAACCACGGCGCGAGCCCCCTACAATTCCGCACCGTCACCGTCCGATGCCGCATGAGTTCCGGGAGTTGGCACAAGTTCTCCGTGGGGGCCCGTACTTGAGTCGCAATCGCGGACCCCCCCACGATGTCGACATCGTCTGGAACTAGGCGTATCTTCTGCCGCAGATGAAACGCCGCCTGTATGGTGTCAGTTAGATTCTTGTCGTGCACTTGAGAGGACGGCGCTGGCTCCCAGGAGTCCAAAATGCTGGGCTTCGCATTTCCAGCACGTGTCGTCAGCAGCCCCTTCCTCTCAAAGGTCTTCACAATAACCGACCATAAGTCGGTGCCCGGTGCTCGTTGGCGCCAGTCCTCAAAAAATGTTGTGAGATGCCTTTCCGAACAGTTATGTTCAATCTTGTAAGCCCACTTCCTCCGCTCTTCGTCCGTTCTCTGCCTTGACGGACGCCCCTGATCACATGCAAAAAACATACAGATAGCCGGAAGGTCAGTACTATGTTCCAACGGCCGTTGGCGACAGAAAAATAACACCCTAATTTCCAGGTTCCAACGGCCGTGGGCGCATGAAAATCACACCCTAATTTACAGGTTCCAACGGCCGTTGGCGCATGAAAATCACACCCTAATTTCCAGGTTCCAACGGCCGTTGGCGACAGAAAAATAACACCCTAATTTCCAGGTTCCAACGGCCGTTGGCGCATGAAAATCACACCCTAATTTTAAGGTTCCGACGGCCGTTGGCGCATGAAAATCACACCCTAATTTACAGGTTCCAACGGCCGTTGGCGCATGAAAATCACACCCTAATTTACAGGTTCCAACGGCCGTTGGCGCGAGAAAAATGACACCCTATTTTCCAGGTTCCAACGGCCGTTGGCGCGAGAAAAATCACACCCTATTTTCCAGGTTCCAACGGCCGTTGGCGCATGAAAATCACACCCTAATTTCCAGTTTCCAACGGCCGTTGGCGCGAGAAAAATGACACCTTCATTTCCAGGTTCCAACGGCCGTTGGCGACAGAAAAATAACACCCTAATTTCCAGGTTCCAACGGCCGTTGGCGCATGAAAATCACACCCTAATTTTAAGGTTCCGACGGCCGTTGGCGCATGAAAATCACACCCTAATTTACGGGTTCCAACGGCCGTTGGCGCATGAAAATCACACCCTAATTTCAAGGTTCCGACGGCCGTTGGGCAAAAAAAAAATAACACACTAATTTCCAAATTGCAACGGCCGTTGGCGCAAGAAAATCAAGCAAGAAAAGGACAAGGACAAGGACAAGGACAAGGACAAGGACAAGGACAAGGACAAGGACAAGGACAAGGACGAGGACAAGGACAAGGACAAGGACAAGGACAAGGACAAGGACAAGGACAAGGACAAGGACAAGGACAAGGACAAGGACAAGGACAAGGACAAGGACAAGGACAAGGACAAGGACAAGGACAAGGACAAGGACAAGGACAAGGACAAGGACAAGGACAAGGACAAGGACAAGGACAAGGACAAGGACAAGGACAAGGACAAGGACAAGGACAAGGACAAGGACAAGGACAAGGACAAGGACAAGGACAAGGACAAGGACAAGGACAAGGACAAGGACAAGGACAAGGACAAGGACAAGGACAAGGACAAGGACAAGGACAAGGACAAGGACAAGGACAAGGACAAGGACAAGGACAAGGACAAGGACAAGGACAAGGACAAGGACAAGGACAAGGACAAGGACAAGGACAAGGACAAGGACAAGGACAAGGACAAGGACAAGGACAAGGACAAGGACAAGGACAAGGACAAGGACAAGGACAAGGACAAGGACAAGGACAAGGACAAGGACAAGGACAAGGACAAGGACAAGGACAACGTGCTGGCACAAGGACAAGGACAAGGACAAGGACAAGGACAAGGACAAGGACAAGGACGAGGACAAGGACAAGGACGAGGACAAGGACGAGGACAAGGACAAGGACAAGGACAAGGACAAGGACAAGGACAAGGACAAGGACAAGGACAAGGACAAGGACAAGGACAAGGACAAGGACAAGGACAAGGACAAGGACAAGGACAAGGACAAGGACAAGGACAAGGACAAGGACAAGGACAAGGACAAGGACAAGGACAAGGACAAGGACAAGGACAAGGACAACGTGCTGGCACAAGGACAAGGACAAGGACAAGGACAAGGACAAGGACAAGGACAAGGACGAGGACAAGGACAAGGACGGGCAAGGACAAGGACAAGGACAAGGACAAGGACAAGGACAAGGACAAGGACAAGGACAAGGACAAGGACAAGGACAAGGACAAGGACAAGGACAAGGACAAGGACAAGGACAAGGACAAGGACAAGGACAAGGACAAGGACAAGGACAAGGACAAGGACAAGGACAAGGACAAGGACAAGGACAAGGACAAGGACAAGGACAAGGACAAGGACAAGGACAAGGACAAGGACAAGGACAAGGACAAGGACAAGGACAAGGACAAGGACAAGGACAAGGACAAGGACAAGGACAAGGACAAGGACAAGGACAAGGACAAGGACAAGGACAAGGACAAGGACAAGGACAAGGACAAGGACAAGGACAAGGACAAGGACAAGGACAAGGACAAGGACAAGGACAAGGACAAGGACAAGGACAAGGACAAGGACAAGGACAAGGACAAGGACAAGGACAAGGACAAGGACAAGGACAAGGACAAGGACAGGACAAGGACGAGGACAAGCACAAGGACAAGGACAAGGACAAGGACAAGGACAAGGTGCTGGCACAAGGTGCTGGCACAAGGACAAGGACAAGGACAAGGACAAGGACAAGGACAAGGACAAGGACAAGGACAAGGACAAGGACAAGGACAAGGACAAGGACAAGGACAAGGACAAGGACAAGGACAAGGACAAGGACAAGGACAAGGACAAGGACAAGGACAAGGACAAGGACAAGGACAAGGACAAGGACAAGGACAAGGACAAGGACAAGGACAAGGACAAGGACAAGGACAAGGACAAGGACAAGGACAAGGACAAGGACAAGGACAAGGACAAGGACAAGGACAAGGACAAGGACAAGGACAAGGACAAGGACAAGGACAGGACAAGGACAAGGACAAGGACAAGGACAAGGACAAGGACAAGGACAAGGACAAGGACAAGGACAAGGACAAGGACAAGGACAAGGACAAGGACAAGGACAAGGACAAGGACAAGGACAAGGACAAGGACAAGGACAAGGACAAGGACAAGGACAAGGACAAGGACAAGGACAAGGACAAGGACGAGGACAAGGACGAGGACAAGCACAAGGACAAGGACAAGGACAAGGACAAGGACAAGGTGCTGGCACAAGGTGCTGGCACAAGGACAAGGACAAGGACAAGGACAAGGACAAGGACAAGGACAAGGACAAGACAAGGACAAGGACAAGGACAAGGACAAGGACAAGGACAAGGACAAGGACAAGGACAAGGACAAGGACAAGGACAAGGACAAGGACAAGGACAAGGACAAGGACAAGGACAAGGACAAGGACAAGGACAAGGACAAGGACAAGGACAAGGACAAGGACAAGGACAAGGACAAGGACAAGGACAAGGACAAGGACAAGGACAAGGACAAGGACAAGGACAAGGACAAGGACAAGGACAAGGACAAGGACAAGGACAAGGACAAGGACAAGGACAAGGACAAGGACAAGGACAAGGACAAGGACAAGGACAAGGACAAGGACAAGGACAAGGACAAGGACAAGGAAAGGAAAGGACAAGGACAAGGACAAGGACAAGGACAAGGACAAGGACAAGGACAAGGACAAGGACAAGGACAAGGACAAGGACAAGGACAAGGACAAGGACAAGGACAAGGACAAGGACAAGGACAAGGACAAGGACAAGGACAAGGACAGGACAAGGACAAGGACAAGGACAAGGACAAGGACAAGGGACAAGGACAAGGACAAGCTGGACAAGGACAAGGACAAGGACAAGGACAAGGACAAGGACAAGGACAAGGACAAGGACAAGGACAAGGACAAGGACAAGGACAAGGACAAGGACAAGGACAAGGACAAGGACAACGTGCTGGCAAACAAGGACAAGGACAAGGACAAGGACAAGGACAAGGACAAGGACAAGGACAAGGACAAGGACAAGGACAAGGACAAGGACAAGGACAAGGACAAGGACAAGGACAAGGACAAGGACAAGGACAAGGACAAGGACAAGGACAAGGACAAGGACAAGGACAAGGACAAGGACAAGGACAAGGACAAGGACAAGGACAAGGACAAGGACAAGGACAAGGACAAGGACAAGGACAAGGACAACGTGCTGGCACAAGGACAAGGACAAGGACAAGGACAAGGACAAGGACAAGGACAAGGACAAGGACAAGGACAAGGACAAGGACAAGGACAAGGACAAGGAAAAGGACAAGGACAACGTGCTGGCACAAGGACAAGGACAAGGACAAGGACAAGGAAAAGGAAAAGGAAAAGGACAAGGACAACGTGCTGGCACAAGGAAAAGGAAAAGGACAAGGACAACGTGCTGGCACAAGGACAAGGACAACGTGCTGGCACAAGGACAAGGACAAGGACAAGGACAAGGACAAGGACAAGGACGAGGACAAGGACGAGGACAAGGACAAGGACAAGGACAAGGACAAGGACAAGGACAAGGATGGCGCAAGAAAATCACATCTTTGTGCGTAACACCTACCCGGGCAGCTGGCAGTGTCTGGTGGGTTGCTTTTCCAGTTGCTGCCGTCGCGGCATCGGAACCCGATGACCCAGAAGCCGCGATTTCCTCCGCTCCTTCGCCGCCTTTGCTGCATGAGCGCCGCGCGCCTCTTGCCCCGACGATGGTGCGGGGGGAGGGGGCATTTGCTGTGCTGCCGCTGCAGCTTCCGACGGCGCGGAAGGGCCGGCGGCGGGAGGGGGCAACACCGGTGGCGGCGGAGAGCCCGGCGGCGGGGCGCCGGCGGAGGGGAACGCGGGTGGTTGTGCGTACAAGCACGCTGTGACACGCAGACGACAAAGAAGAAATCCGCCGAATATGTTAGCAAGCGGTGCGGTGCAGCACACACACCTGACAAAGCTAATAGGTCAACCCTTAAAACCGTGTCCAACTGCCCGCTATAAAAACCGGGCAATGGTCACTTTCCATGATAATGTCCACAAACCAACCTAATAGTTAGTTATGGTCCATTATAGGACACAAGCACACACATATATTCACCACCTTGGGGGTCATGTCATTGGTCATATTGCAATGTCCTATGGGTGCCAAATATAGCACCCCTGACAGAAAGGAAGCTAGTAAAGGGCTCATGAACACCAAGGTTGCATGTGGAGGAGCAGGGACCCAGCTGCAAGCTCTAACAATAAATGCCCACTACAAATAGCGGACAGTTTGGTTGGTGACACCTGCTAGCATTACAAAGCTCAATTCTCATCCCGTAGCAACAAAATTGTAATGTCCGCTGTAAATATCACTCAAAACGGCTAAAGGGTTAAAACGAAGTTGTAGTTGTTTTGCGGCATCAAGTTTCAAAGTACGTACTGGGATACCCTTCGCCAGCCTGCTTGGCATCGAGTAGGATAAGATCTTGGAACCAGTAAGGGGGCTTCGCTTGTTGCGGCAGATGGTGCAATCCATTGTGATCTGCGCGCAAAACATACACAAACGAACAACCCTCATAGGTTGAGCAATCCAGAAAATCATGCCATTACTGTAACAACATGGGCAAAGCATACACAAACGAACAACCATCATAGATTGAGCTAGCAATCCACAACATTATGCCATTACTGTAACAACATGGGCAAAGCATACACAAACGAACAACCATCATAGATTGAGCTAGCAATCCACAACATCATGCCATTACTGTAACAACATGGGCAAAGCATACACAAACGAACAACCATCATAGATAGAGCAATCCACAACATCATGCCATTAATGTAATAACATGGGCAAAACATACACAAACAAATAGCCATGATAGGGCATTAAGAGAATAGCCATGATTGGGGCAATAAGAGAATTTTTTTGTTCAATTCAATGATCACAATTTATGCACACAGTCGATGCATTCATAAATGAGGCAGGTTCTTCCGAAAATTGGCTCCGTCGTAGAGTGTCAACGGCCACTTGCAAACACGCACGTTACATGATATACATACCTAGTCATTATGGTCCTATACAAACGCCAGAAGGGCCTAATACCGGTTTAATTGGATCTTTAGCTACGCATAGTAAAGTAAATGAATATGTTTTCCTGTCCTTTTTATACATTACAAAAAATCAAGTAATTAAAAGTGAAATACCTATTTTTATACCTCCAGATCAACAAGATCAATTTAAATTCGCCCCAGAATATTTTATTACTTTCTTGTTACTCTAGTGTTGAAAATAATTATGTTCCTGTGCGATATAAACCAGAATTTAGTAGTAAAGCAGAAGAAGTCGATTATTTGGGGATTTCTCTAACGCAAGCTTCAATAGCTACTTCATTTATTCCTTGGTGGAACATGATGATGCAAACCGAGCATTAATGGGTTGTAATATGCAAAGACAAGCAGTTCCATGACACCAAGGTTGAGACTTGCATGCATGGGACAAGAAAACCTCGTTGCAAGGGTTGAAACAATAACGAAATTGTATGACGACAGACACATAAAATGTAAGGCTTGCTCAGTATTATTATTTACCCATCAATCAATTTTAAAGGCAAGGAAATGTTGAAATACGGACGACCGTCCCAAGTTCGCCAGCATTAACAAAAGCATTTCTGTGACAAGAACAGTGGGCGACCATTCCCATTATTATCTTTTCCTCTTTTGTTTCTTCCCCTTCCCGGACTCGCATTCATAACCGACGTCCGCCATCCCCAAACGATGCAAAATTTTGTTGGAGCTCTGCATCTTCTCCAACAGTTCTTGATCCGATTCCTCCTTTGCACGACGCGCTTCCTCTGCCTTCGCCTTTGCGGCCTCCACATCTGCATCTATATCCGCCTTCACCACCATCCTGATCAAACGGTCCCGCTCTCAGGCCTCGGGAGCGTCGGCAGTCCCACCGGCTCTGCGGCAAGAAGAGCCTCCAAATATCCTTGTGCAGTCTTTGTGCTTCCACAAATCCATTATTCGTCATCAAGGTGTACGCGCATTCACGCGCCACACCCTGCAAGGAATCC